>SCDZ01000456.1:0-92954 GCA_004143845.1 Drosophila lacertosa | reverse complement strand
TCGGTCATCAAAATCGGTCAACTTTTGGCAAAGTTACAGCCATTAGAAATCTAGATTTTCTACTAGAGTACATTTGGAGGACATTTGGCAGCTTTACTAGTAAAAATTTGTGTAATTTTCGAGTGATTTTTTACATAAAAATAAAAGTCCTCAGAATTAAGTTTAAAGTCGACTTTTATACTAATTTTGGCATACGCTATTGATTAAAAATAAAAAATCGCAAATCTATTTATTTTGGAAATTTTTTTTTCCGAATTTCACAAGGGGGGAGTACATGCTTTTTTCGGAAAAAATATTCAAAAAAAATAATTTCCCAAAATGTGTTATTTTTAAATACGGAATGATTGTAAATAACATTTCATGGCTTAAATGGTTTCGGTCACTTTTGGCAAAGTTACAGCCATTTGAAATCTACATTTTCTCCTGACTTGCTGGACAAGAGAACCATAAGAATTCTACCAGACCGAGCTCTTCAAGGCTGCATAAATCTCTTTCGGTTTTGCACAGCAAACCCAACTAAAGTTTCTCTCTATGTTTATGTGCACATTCAAACATGTACATAAATAAGTATATATATTTCACACTCCATACACCCACCGAGCGTTGACTGATTACGCTAACTAGTCAACGGCAGGCGTCTAGTGCGCCAAGGCCTGCGACATTGCATTCCGCTAACAGGCCATGAAAACCACTGGAAATTCTCTCAAGTTTTTAAAGTTAACTTCAAGTGGAGGTTTGTGTGGGGGCGGCTTTCATGGTTCGTCGGCAGCTTTTTGTTGCTTTGATGCGGTATTTGAGCATAATTTGAACGATGTGTCGCACTTTGTGAAGCGCTATTAAAGCGAATTTGAATAATAGAATAGCTCTATAATGGCATTCACTTTCATGTTTGCATCCATTTTCGAGTACTCTTGTGGTTAGCATTCATTGCGACTGCGGTCAAATCAGAAGCGTATGCTCTACGATTGCTGATGAACGTGTTTTGAATACAATTTTGTTATTTAGGAAACTCTTACAGTGTTCTGAAGCTTTTGTAACATATAAAGCTTTGATTGTATCGCTCTCTTTGTCTCACTTTTAAATGAGTTGTGTTGACTGCTTTGTTTTCTCTCTCGCTTGCTCTTTTACTCTATTTCAATAATTATCAATCAGTTTTTACCATTCACGATGTAAGAAAATGAGATAAATCATTTTCTCTCTCTCGCTCTCTCGCTCTCTCGCTCTCTCTCTCTCTCGCTCTCTCTCTCTCTCTCTCGCTCTCTCGCTCTCTCTGACTCTCGCTCTCTCAGGTTGCCTGTCTTTGCATCATTCTAACTCACTTGCTTTTTTGTAAATATCACTTGTTTACATCGCCCTCCTCCTCGATTCTCAAAAATTCAAGTAAGATGTGCAAAATTTTCCTTGGCAAAAAAGTTTTTTTTTACTTTGTGTTCTTTTTAGTGATAGTTTTTTTTTTTGTAAATTATGTGTTTCAAAGTGAATCAGAGCAGCATTTTGTATGGTAATATATTAGATAAATTATTATCATTATTTAAGCAAATCACTTGCTCAACTCAGCTTCCATCGCAGCAAAGCCACATTTTCTTGAACTTTTTACATATCTCCCCATCAGTTGCACCTGCAAAATAAATATAAAAAACGTAGCATACTTTGCAGGGCAGCTTAAGCACTAAGCTCAGCATTTGCTTAACTTGCTGGTGCTGGGGACTTTTGGAGCTCTCTCACATCGTCGGGCACCCAATTGCTTATTAAAGTCAAATTAGAACTTTGAGCAATCATTAGAGTAGGAAAAACTTCCACAGAAAAAAAAATGGATAAAAAGGCAAACTTAGTTACCCAAATAACGTCGCGTACGTGTCTGCACAATATTAAAATGTCTTTTGTTCCCTGCATAATATTTAATGGCGCGTTATCTCAATTCCCTGCCTAACTGACTGCACAAAAGTTAATCACATACGCACAGACGGCCCAAACCCCAACAGCCAGACACCCTTACCCCTCGAGACGCGTATTTAAGTATTGATTTTGGCCAGATATATCTGCTCCTGCTGGAGTGCGTACGCGGAGTCGCACTTGATATCCTTGACTCGCGTGGCCAGCGGATTATAATACACACATAATCTCAAATGAAAGCGAATGTCTTGAATTCCGCAAAAATTAAGGCAGCTCAGTGACAGCAACAAAAGCAGCAGCGACGACAGCTGCAACAACAACAACAACAACTAAAATGCGAGAAAAACTTGGCATTTTCTTTGACTTTTGCGCTTCTCTAAATATCCTATAAGAACAATTTTACGAGGCTATTTTATTGCACAACTATATTATGTTCCAGTCTCGAGTATCTTGGACAGTTCTGATTTTATTTTTAAAACTGTTTGTGAACAATATGCGCCGAGAAACTGAAATGAATACAGTAAAAAGATTCTTTTTAATATATAAATAAGTAATTATCAAAGGAGTTTTGAATATATTAAAGCTTAAATACAATTTTAATTTATAAAACTGGTGCAAATTAAAATCATTTCTTAAGACTAAACAATTAATTTCACAATGTCTGCTTTATATAAAAAACTCAACTTTTCTTTAAAGGCATCTCAAAGTCTGTCAACTATTTTTTGCTTGTTTGTTTCCTGCGTACTTTTGGTCGCCTGATTCAAGCTAAGCTGCTGAAATGCCTGGCATAACTTTTCCATTTTTGCTGTTTCCACTGCTGTTGTCGCAGTGCGAATTTTTCTTTTATTTTAAAATTTGAAAGGCGCGCCGGCAACATTTGTCGCCTGCGCTTGCTCTTGGCCGTGTTCCGGCCTTGTCGCGAACTTGGTCATGTCTTATTCTTGCCCCGTCCCTCTAAGCTTGTGCATTAGTGTAAATGAAGCTGTGCGTGGGCTGCTGGCCATGTGTTGAGCTTGGAACTGTTTGCTGTCGTCATCGTTGTGGTAAACAAACAAAGAAATATTTTGGGATCAACAAGGGTTCAGGCTCTCAATTTGCATGGCTAGTGTTTTACTTAACACTTGGCAACATAATTTGCGTTTAACACAGACGTTTGCATTTTAAATGCTCATAATTTTATGTTCTGGCCCTTATAAACATTTCCAATTAGTTCAGTTTCAGAACATTGCGTATACGCCCCGTGCTCCGTCTGCGTTCTCTCTGCCCAATGAGCTGTAAAAACTTCAAAAGCATTTTACAACTTTTTTTTATATATATTTTTTCTTATTTTCCCAACCCTTGCGAAACTTTAATTTGTTTTTGAAGCCACTCTTTAAGCCATTACCAACTAACTTTGAACTAATTTAAACTTTTTTTTTTTTGCCAGGAACTTGGAACGTTTTGCCAGCGAAAATAGCTCCACATGTTGGGCAAATTCACATCGAACCATGTCCAGGTCTATCACCAATACTCGCGCACAATCTCCGTAAAGAAGCCCGTCAAGGTAAGTCCACAAAATATATATTCAAATTTCACATAACATTTAACATTTTGTAGTCTTGTTGCTTTTGTTGCATGCATATTTCATGGGTCCGCCCACATTTTGTTTGTTCTGTTGCCTAAGTAAACACAATTAGCATAACATGCATTAGGCTCTGTGCCCTCAGGGTTTAAAATCCTATTGAAGGCAGCAATAATATTTCATTTTCAGTTCGCGTTCCTTTTGTTGTGTTTCGTTTTCATTTGTAATTGCGTACCGGGTATTTCATTAAAGGTGTTTTTCATCTTCTTTTTTTCTTTCTTGTCGGTTTGTTTGCTTTTTGTGCATTTGTTATTTGCATCGCGCTTTAAATAATATCTTTTTCAGTTGTATTTGGAAGCTGTATTGCGTAGGTTTTGATCGCTTGCTTGGCAATGGGGAATTTCGTATACCCAAAGGGCACTAGCTTTAAATACTAATTATATAAAGAGCAATCAAGATGCTCTAAAATTTATGTAGAGAGTTTAGGGATTTATTTATCTCTCAACTTATTCAAAGTCAAATTGGTTGATTTATAAAATAATAAATAATAAAAATGTAAAATAGCAGTAAATAAAAATTCATTACGATTTAAAGCTCACTCTTAATTGTGCTATTTACAGAGCTTCAATCACCAAAATAACATCAATAAATAGTTAAGTTCCATTATCAGCTAGTGCCTTTGGGGGCCTTAGTTTCTTATGTTAATTATTGCCTTTGTTAAGCTTAGTAGCACTTTATTGCTAGAGCACGTTCTGCACGCCTGCATGCCCGCATTAATATATGCGAAAACTATAAACTTTGATTACTCATGAATATATATAAATATATATGTTTCTCTTTCTCGCCCTGCGTCAGGCTGCTTAGCCAGCAAGTTGTGCACAGTAATTAAGTAACGAATTCGCCAGGATTGCTCTCTGCTCTCACAGCTCTCTATTTCTCAACAATCAGCGGTAAACTCAACATCAGCGTCGGCATCAACCTCTTCATCAGACAGTTAACCACGTGAGAGCACTCGACGTCCTGCTCTTCTCCGCTCCACTCTGAACGTTTCGCTCTCTTAAACTCTCCCTGTTCTTTGTGTATGTGTGTGTCTCTGTGCGTCCATAGCGGACTATGTTGAAACCGAAACGTTTGGCCAAGCAGAAGCCCAAAGCGAAACCGGTAAGCTAAACCACATAACCATAAAATCAACACAAATTTACTCAAAAAAAAATAACAATACAAAAAGAAGCTCAATCAAATCCCCTTAAAAAAAACTAAATTTATAAATTTACCCTTAACTTTGTATTTTTCGCCCCTAATCTGTTGAACTTTCTATCCAGTAGTACTCTCTTCTAATCTATCTCCCCCTCAAAAATAATATGGCGCATTTATTTTACATTATTTAACGCTTCATTTTTCTGCTTCCTTTCCGAAAGGAAAACTTTCTCTGCTAATTGCTACATTGACTGACTGCCAAACTGCTTTGTTGTGAAAGCAAACCAAAAAATATTAATTAAATATAAAATTCAACGTCAAAGCAAAGGAAATGCATAAAAATGAAAAGCATTTCTTTTGCTTGTCTTGATCTTATTTTTTTATTACGTTTTTATATTTGCTGTTTTTCCATTTTCAATCTATGGTTGCCCAACTTTTTGGCACTGGCCTTGAAAACTTTCTAATGATATATTTATATAATACATATACAAGTACTAATAGTCTAGCATCAAAAATGTTAAGTAGTTAAACTATTTGCGATTTAATAAGTAGTTTAGTCTTTATGTAGTTGGCTGCCTGCCTTGTATAGCAACTTGTTTAGTAGCTTGCTTTTAAAAATAAGTCTAATTAAGTACTTAAAATTAAACATTTTTTTATGGTACGTAAATGCAAAGTGCGCTAATTGATAAGCCTAAAAGTATGCTCTTTTAATGTGGATGTTGTGTGTGGGTGCTGTGCTCTCTTAGGCGGCGGCAGACGCTATCAGCTGCCGCTTATCTGGGCTGTGACGTCACGGCGAAATTTAAGTAATTGAAATGGGGAAGTTTGAATTGCTGCACTGCTACGGCAGCTGCAGTGAATACTCATAACATTATGAACATTATTATTACAGTTGCTTTCGGCTTTTACGATGTGCATTAAAAGTTTTTGCGCCCAGCGCCCACAAGTCAAAAGTTTTTAATGAAGTTGCCTTTTAGCCCAACGATCGCGAAGAGCGGGCGCAAGAGCAGGAAAAAAAGACCCCCTAAAAAACAATAACAACATCAACAAAATATGACACATTTGAGCGCCACAAGCGCTCTCTTCGCTCAGCGCTCTCCGCTCTCACGCTTATCTGCACTCGTCTGACTCTATATCTGTGTTCTTGTTGTTGTTGTTGGGTTGTTGTTGTCATACGTTCGATTGCCTGACATTCGATTTTATATGTGTGCGTTTATTTGCGCTTTTAATTGACACAGTTTGAGCGGTTTGCAGCGAATACAAAAAAAGTTTACTCAGTTCTCGCCGCGACTTTGAAGGCGCCATGTGAGTGAAGTTCTGTGAAGCGCGTGAAATTATTTATTTTTTTGCTTCCACTACGATTATTGTTTTCTGTTTTGTTTGATGTTTGTCTTGAGCGTATTACAAAATACAGTTATATCGCTGCCGCTGCTGCTGCTAATTGCGAGTGCAGTGCATGAGAACGTGTAACAAAAACAACAACTGGAAAAATGTACTTTGAGACCAATTGGGTGTTCGTAAGTAAAATAAAACCCTAAGAAAAATCTTATTAATGGGTAATTAGTTGTGCGGCAAGTGCAGTTAATTGGCTTGTTACACTGCGTTAAGTCGAGTTAAGTTGAGTTTAAGTAAAGTGCATTACTGCATTGTTGTTGCCGCTATCATTTGTTTTATTGTTGTTGTTAATGCCGCGCAATTAGTGCGAGTGATGGTCACTTATAAATCAGCAGCTGTTTTTTTCGCTCTCACTCACTTCCCTACACATGCTCTATGTGCTTAGCGACGCTCTCTTAAGCGGTAAATAGAATTTACGCTCGAAGTGTGTTTGAAAGCTTTAAAGCTGACTTCCATTCAATGCAGTAGCAGCTGCTGTTGCTGTCAGTCGATACGATCCATCAGTGGAAGCTGCAGTTCATCAGCAACGCCAGCTTCTCTTTCAATTTTCCACTTTAACGAGTTAGAATGAAGCGGACAGCAGGTGAAACACCAACAACACAAGCTTTTTGTTGTTGTCAAGACGTTGGCATTGGCTTGCGGCAAAAGCTGAGGTTCACCGTTATGCATGAACTGGCGCATTTGATGTGGATATTAAGTGGAGTTTATGCTGGCGCGTAAGTTTTATTGAGTTGCCATGTTGCCAAGTTGCCTTCAATAGAAACTATGTTATCGCTCAAGGATATGCAGAGCAGTTTCTTTTGCCTTTCCGCTCAGCCCTTGTAGGTTGCCAGGCAACTGTCAACGCAGCTGGCAAATTGGCTGCTGATTTGTATGGCTGTTAAACTTGTTGTTGTCGCCCATTGTGCCATATGTGACTAACAGGTGAGAGGAAGATTACGCGGACTGAATATGTCGTGAATAAGTCTTGCGTGAATCCCACTAAAATAATTACATATTGTCAAAGTTGCTAAAAGACTTCTTCCTATTTTATCATCTTTGTAGGCTTAAGTAAATAGAGAAACTTACGTATTGTGTAAAGTTACCTTGTAAGTCAACTAATTGGGTCATCAACTGCTTGCAAGTAGTTTAATGATGTGTGTAACATTCAGCTTTTGTCAACTGTTGTTAATTAGAAATATTTAAGACAATACACTTGTTTATTGACAAATTATGAAGTTTTGACTACGATTTAATATTTTCTGTTAATTAAAATTTTATCTAAGGCTGTCATTAGGCTTTGTTATTCTGTATATTAAATTGTATAGAAATTTCTTCAAGTATATAAATTATATTTGGTACTTTGCTGCTATTGATTCTTGAAACATTATGAAATATTTTTGACCTACTTTTGCAGCCATATCGCTGGCTTATGTGCATTAAGGTTGAAATTATTCGACGATGTTTTGAGGCTTCGCCCCGCAGCGCTGCTGATGCAGTCGAGCAGCATTAATATTCATTGACAGGTGCACAGGATGACCAATTTAATTGGCTGCACACCCACAAACAACCACACACAACACACATGCACACGTGTGCGTTTTCAAATTGAACAGTGCACCAATTCAAGGTGGCATTATTGTTATTGTTGGTCTTGTTGTTGGGTTTGGGTTTGATTTTGGCACGTGGCAACCAGCTGGCTAATTGGTTTTAGTCATTTTGCGTTAACGCTTTGCTGAACTGCACAATTCCAATTGACAGCAAATATTGTTCATGTTCATTTTTTTTGTATATTTTTAATGAGGCTCCTCCCTCTATTTACGGCCCGAATGAACCGTTAACCAAGCTGTCAGTGCGATTTTATTCTCAACTAAATGCAAATTTTTCTTCCCAAGAAAATCACCCACTTCGCACTTAATTAATTTAAAATGTGCAGTGTTTTTACGCTTGAATTGTTTTTGGTACAGTTTTTTTTATTGTTGTTGTTGTTTAATGCCCCTCAAAACTTTTTTTCTTACCATTTTTATGCCTTAAGGGCGCGCACATAAAATGTCAAAGCTTTTAGTTTAATGGGCAACTTTTATAGGGAGGGGGTTTCGTTTCTAAAGGAAACTCAAGGAGATTGTAGCTCATTTTAAAACGATGCCCATCTCATCAAATGTGGTCATGTTCTTTATGCTGGCCACAAAACTTACATTTGTTACCCGGCGGCAAATGTGTAAAAAATACCCTGTAATTAGTTGTGGTTGTATATTGGGTATGTACATTTTAAATAAGCAACTGTACGATTTAGAGGCTTATCTTATATTTGTTATATTATTTAGGTTGCGGCTGTTGGTAAAAAAAAAATACAGGGTATGCTTGGTTTTGTTAGCAAAGTTCTGAAAGAAAACAATTAGTATCTAGTAAAAGTCATTGCTAATTAGTATAGCTAATAAATTTAGTATTTTTTAAATCTTTGCTTTGTTTTGTTTATAGTTGTAATTAATGGCAAATTGTGCTTTTAAACGTTCAAGAATTTGTTTCCCTATTTAAAAGTTTGACCTGAAGTTAAATTAGTGTATGAATTGTTTATAGTCTTAAGTTATCTAAGGCATAATTTGAGCTTCTGTTAAAGAGATTGCCTGTACACAAAAATATGTAAAATAAAATATTTACAATTTTTTAAAAATTCATCTTTGTCTTTCACATATATAACAAATTGCGTAATTGTGCGTAGTTAAATTAAGGCTTATATAATTCAAATATTTATATAACATGACAACTTAAGCTGTGGTATTTGTCCTTTAGTTATTTTGGCAAAATATTTAATATTGTGCACATGTTTATAAAAGTCTCTCCCTCTAAGCCTGAGTGGTGAATTATGAATGCAATTGCATAGTTGATTTTATTGTTTAGACAGTTTGAAATAAACACAATATCATTTATTATATTTTCATTTAAATAAAATGCAAATACGCAGAACTTTAATTATGCAATTATATTAAAACAGCATGCGACCTTAACAAAAATTGATATCTGCAAATAAATTCACGCATAGTGATTGCATTATTATAAATATTTTTCGAATCAAATTTGTTGGCCAATTGCAATTATAACAAAATATTGAATAAGCTGCAAATTTTGTGTGGTTAATTTGCTGGCAGCAATTTGCTTTGTGGCAACCACTGGCAACTGCAATTGTGGTGCCAATCTGTTAGTTACCTTGCGGCTGGCCAAATCGGTGACTAACTGGGTTTGTTTGTGGGTTGGTTTGGTTGCTAAAGAAGTCAAGTTCTTGTGAAGTGCACTCAACACTCATCACTGTGGCGGCAGCTGCATGTGGCTGCTGCCACACTGTAACTGTAACTGCAACTGTAACTGTAACTGCAACTCTAACTGTAACTGCACGCGGCACTTAGACAAAACCACAGTTGGATTTCAGCTGTGGCAATGAAATGTAAACTAGTTGACAGTGTGCTCTGTGTATGGGGGGGCGAAGAGCCACGCCCACTCAGTTTTAACTTTGAATAGCTGCACATGCAACATGTGCTGCAGTAGAAAAACATTTTTGTGGCCCGTTGTGCGAAAGTTTAGAGAGTGAAAAATTGTAGGTGAAAAAGTTGAGTGTCGATTTTTATTGAATTTAATTTACGTTCAAACTATACAAAAAGTTAAAAAATGTGTGTTTTGCTTTATAGTAGTGCAAAGCATATATATAAAACTCAATTAACTCATTCTCATATGCTCTACAGTAAACTGAGCCATAGATCAGTAAATAGAAGGTAAACTCTTGTATTTGTATACTGAATATCTATCAAAATATTTGTGCATACTTTTAGGCTGTTCAATTGGCTAGCTTTAAGTACATTTACGTATTATTAATATTTGCTCAAACGCTTTTTGCCAAGTAAAACTGTAAACTAGTCAACAATTATTATAAATCTTAACTTTGAATTGAAATTGAAAAACGAGTCGCAAAAACAGCTCCTCCGGCAAAGTGGTCTTGGTAGTAAGTCGGTCAACCAAATGCGTTCCCCTGATCAAAATAATAAAAACAGTGTTAATAACCATAGAGCAAAAAAACAAATGCATAGAAAAAAAGCGCTCTTTAACTAATTTAACAAAAATAATATTTTTTCTTCTATTTACAAATTTGCTTTGCACCACACATGAAATCAACACATAAAATACACCCAACTCTATAAACAACAACTTTGCTTTATCAACTATGCTTTATTTAACTAAAAAAAAAATAATGAAAACCCCGCACACGCAAATTGGTTGCAAACACATTTTTTTTATAACATTTGAAACTTCCTCGTTTACATATTATTTTGGTATTAATTTGTACTTTGATCATCTTTGATTTCTTTCACCACACATAAAAACACATGTCAATAAAAAACTTTGAATACAAAATAAATTGTTGTTCACCTGTGTGTGTGTGCGTGTGTGTGTGTGTGTGTGCACAACAATTGCCATTGCACACAAATCTGATATTGAAAACCACACGCAATGCAACAACAACAACAATAACAACATGACAAAACATGAATTGTCAATCACGCATTAATCAAAAACAACAAAATATTCTGTATATATAAATATAATTATATATACATGTATTTAAATGAAACTACAACAACTATATGTTGTATTTATAAATTAAAAAAATATGTTTACCTCATGAAATGTGAAAAAAAAAACACATACACAAAAAAAGATACCATGGGGACTGAAAAAAATCTGTTGGGGTCTGATAAATATAACTGTGCCCAGGGTAAGCTATATATGAACTTAAAACTTTGATTTGTCAGTTTGTGCAATCATTTAATTGTTTTTATGTTGTGCGTTAAACTTGCTGTTGTTTATTATTATTATTATTATTACTTAGTTATTACGTATAACACATTTGACACGTGGCTTTTGTTTAACTGTACTTTTCACACATATCAATCACCAATTTGTTATTTCTGTTCATTTTGTTTTCAGTTTTCTTTCGTTTTTTCTGTTTGTACAAATTTAATGTATGTTTATCTATTTATATAGCTAAGTAGATACTTCTATATGTTGTCGTCTTTATGTCCCTTTGTTATTATTTTCTTTTACTATCTTTTTCTAGGTATCATAAGGTTTATGGCTTAGATAAGTTTTCTTTTGAAACTTGTTGAAGTTTTTAATTAACATTTTTTTTTTTGTAATTAAGCTAAAAGGTTTAGAAGGTTATTTTTTAGTATTTAATAAATGTAATTAAATTGTGCCATTTGTTATATTTCAACTAAATATCTATTGTTGAACTCTTTTTGTTTTAAAGGGCCTCTAAATAATACTTGACCAAATCAAAGGCAGCACAATTTGATTTAGCTGTACATTTAATTAGGGCCATTAAATGCACAGTCGTAATTAATTTATGTCGCATTCAATTACAATGAAATAACAATATGTGCGCAATTTACTTAATTGAACGCTTGGCTACAATTTGAGGCGCCTCTCTTCGCATCCCGTTGCACATTTTGTGCTTGCCCCAAGCACATTGTGATATCAAATTTGCTTGACACTAAATGCTCAAGTGACACGACCAGCAAGTAATTAAATATTAATTTAATGCCACATTTCGATTCGCACGCTCATTAATTAAATGCAGTTGGCCATTTGGCCAGCTAGTTGGCCAAGTGCCGCTAATCTGCAGTTAGCCTGGCTGTCGTATGAAAACCAGTTCAAATTTCAATTCGTAACTCACATTGACATTGGCCGAGAGTCCTGCCTTGGACACGGCCAACAGCTCAATTGATTTGTTGCACTCGAATGCACCGCAAAATGCCAAAGAGTGCTGGCTTAGAGATGAGCTCGTGTCGTGACACGTCATCAGATAAATGTATTCGTGTCATGGAAATATATGAAATAATATGAAAGTTAATGAGTTGAAAAATTATTTAAAAAAATGATAAATGACATATGTCCAATAAAGTGGTTTCCCGATCTTTAAGTTAGTTTAAAATTCATAAAAATTTTAATTTTAGCAAGCCCTGTTTTTTTATAGAATATATTTAAAAAACGACTACACTTTAGTTAAACCATAAAAAAAGGGAATTTTAGCAGTTGTTTATATTCTGGATATAATTACTTTATATTTCCATATAACTTTAATAGAATAGAAAGAAAAAAAAATATGAGCAGACCTTTAGTTAGTTGTGAATTTGTGTGCACTTGTTACCCAACTATTTTTAGCTGTGTAATGAGCAGTGCTTATCTAATTTAAGCGCTGCGCTGTTCGCACAAAAAACCGCTGTGTGCACGCTCTATCTCGCTCTCGCTCGCTCTCTAGCTCTATCTCGCTCGCTCTGTTAGCCGCCCGGCGACCAAATAACACATTGTAAATAACTCGAGCTTTATCAAGAGACGACGCTCAGCTGGGCTGTGCCGTTAGTTTAGCATCAGCAGCAGCAGCAGCATCAGTTTGCAGCAGGTGCGTGTCAGTTGAGATTCTCTCGCCGCGCTGCCCACAACACGACGAGCAAAAACACAAACAACAACAACAACGACAGCAACAACAAAATGCAGCTGCACACAATTAGCGCGCATTAGTGGAAAGTGAACAGAAAACAACTCACAGTTAATAAAAAGAAAGAAAAGTTTTTGCAATGGTTATCGATTCGCCGCACGCGGCTCACAAATATTTGCGTCGTTTTTCGCGCGATTTTTCCACTGTGCGACGTTACAGTAATACGCCCGCTGTCGGGACGGCGGCAACTCTAACGGTGCCCGACTGTTGCTACGGCGACAGCGGCGCTGAGGATTTGCCCAGCACGCCGCGTGGCATCCGCAAGCGGCAGCGAATGCGAAAACGCTCCTCAATCTCATCGACGCTGTCGAAAGTTCTCATACTCAACGTGCGAGATTTGCTTAAAGCGCAGGCAAACAACGAACCAGCCCAAGAGGTACTCCAAACGAAAGCCAGATAGCCGTCAATACGAGGTTCCTCCTCCCTCTCTTTATTATCGCTAATCTTAGCCAGTTGGCGGGCACTGTTAGCCATAGTTAGCTGGCTTAAGCTGCTTTGGCTTATACCCTGTAGTTATTGAAAGTGAATACGAAAGTGTTATATAAAGTAATATATATTAAGTGAAGCAGAATTTGGAAGAAGGCAGCATTAACTTTATCTGACTATAAAGTAGAATTATCTGTATGAAAACTATTTGATTTTAATAACCATAATTAATTAAATAATTGCAGGTGTCTTTTTGTCATTACAGTCCTTATTTAATCAGTAATTGTAGTACTTAAGTGTTAAACAAACCAATTTCCAAATTAAGCACAGATTTTAGTATTTATTATATACTATACAAACTCCCCAATAGACAACAACATTAATTTTAAAAGCTTTAATTTAAGCACTATTTACCTACACAGCAAACAATTGCTGTTCAGAGTAAATAGTTAGAACAAATAGTAAATAGAATACAAGGTATCTGCTAGTCGATCAACTAACTGAAGCCCACTTTTTTTTTGATTACATTTTACTTTCTTTGCCAACTGTTGCATTTGTTACAACTTTAACACAGGCTT
Source organism: Drosophila lacertosa (assembly GCA_004143845.1). Lineage (NCBI taxonomy): Eukaryota > Metazoa > Arthropoda > Insecta > Diptera > Drosophilidae > Drosophila > Drosophila lacertosa. The sequence continues at coordinate 79,381 of SCDZ01000456.1, read as the reverse complement.
GCGTTCCGTTGCGAATCTGAGACTTCAAATAGTTTGTGGAACTTTTTCCATTTGAGTTTTCTTTTTTTTTTCCCTCACTTGTTGTTCTTGGCAACTGTATATATATGTATATATTTTGCATGAGTTTGGCTTGTTGGGCTCTTAACTGCAGTTGCGTTAAGTTTTTGATTTGATATGCCAATCGCATCGAACTAAGTTTTGCTTTCGCATGCTTTTATTATTATGTACAGATTTCGCTTTCCTTATTGAATTTCTTATGCGGCTTTAGTTTGAGTTTGTAACAATATTTATTTGCTGCTATTAAGCGTTTAAGGATATTCCTTTATGGAAGTAGAGTGATAATCTAATATATATTAAGCATATAAATATTGCTTTAGACTTCAAGTAAATTGTATAAATAGTATCTTTATCTCTTACATATTTAATTTAACAATATATTTTGTTTTATTTTCTTTAATTTAAAGTTTAATTACATTTTTTGTTTTGATGTATTTTCCTGATTTTTTATACTCTCACTCACTGAGCGCTAGGCAGGCTCAAACATCTTTCTATATGTACATATATTATATAGTTGTTATATATGCCATATATGTACCGTTATGTTAGCACTCTTTAAACAATAATAACAATGCAGTTAGAAATATCACTTTAAGTTCTAACTCTACTTATTAGTCTTTATTTTGTTTATAGATCTGTATAGCTTATATATATATAAATATATATACCTACTATTTAAATTTCAACTCTAGGTGTATAAAGAAAATTCCTTAAGATTGTACAAACCAAAAGAAAATATGTTTAATGTGCCCTAAAAAGTTTAAAAATATATTTTTATATAAATTTAACTAATAAGATTTTTGTTTGTTCTGTTAACGTTTCTTTTGTCTGCCGTCCAAAAAAAAAAAAATAAAAAAAAACAATAATGTTTATTTAGCATCAGCCGCGCAGTTGGATCGAGACAAATTTTCAGAAACGCGAGTGCATCAAATTCATACCATGCCCAAAGGACGATACAAAGTAAGTGCCAACCCAAGCTCAAAATCTAATTGCAATTCATTTACTAATTAAGCCAGTGAAGTGCATCTGATCCAACTATTCCCCCTCGTTAACTCCCCCTCCCCCCCCATTTAGCCACTTTTTTGGCTGGCAAGTTTTGACCCAGTTTTGCGTATCAAAAATCCGTTTGATGCAGTGAGGCGCAATCTATTTGCCCTAGTTCTATGTCTGTCTCTTTCTGGCCTGGGGCGAATTTGTGTATTTAGTTTCATATTTTGGCGTTGGCATTTTATTGTTTATTATTATTATGGCTCTGGCAGTTAACCCTCCCTACTTTTTAGCCAGCCAGCGCCTCCTTAGCAATTGAGATAAATGCGTTATAAACTTGCCTGTCTGTCTTTCTGTCTGTCTGTCAGCTTCTTCTTCATCTTTAGCTTGTTCGCTTGGCTCATTTGGGTGAAAGTTTTTCAGTTACGTACACGCTGAGTTTATGACGGCTTTATGGCTCTGGCCGACTGACGTTCTTATCTGGCTTTAGCTGCTGCTGCTGCTGCTGCTCAAATATTTGGCAGCGCTTTTAACCCACAATCATCAGCTTTTTGCCTGGCAGCTGTTATTTTTCTCTTTCCCCCGCCCCGCCCCGTTGCAACTGTTTAATTGTTGTTGGCACTGCCAATTCCTTGTTGCCGGTTAACAATTGTTGGCAATAGCCTGTTCTCGTCCCCTGCACTTGGCTAAATAAATTACTTTATTTACACATGTTTGTTTTTAGGTGGGTGTTTGTCCGGGCTTGTGAGTGTGTGCGTCTCTGTGTATGTGTGTGTGTGTGTGTGTTTGCTAAACATTATTCATGGCTTAGCGTGCTTCAAATGGCTTGACTGGTAGGCTGGCAACACGTGTTGCATGTGCCACAGACACAAATTTGCAGATTTATTCAATGCGCAGTCCGCAACACATGGCGCAGTTAGATCTAGATATATGTATATATGTATAGGAGAATATAGAAAAAATAGAATAAGCAAAGCATACAGAAAGTTAATAGAGTATATGATGTTAATAAGGATCTAAAGAATAGATAGAGTACAAAAATTATTGAGTGAAGATCTAGAAGTTGCATAGAGTAAACAAAGTATTTTTTATAAACTATAATTTTCTATATAATATTTATTTAGAAGCCCCTTTAAGGGTTAGGATCATACGGTAAGTATGTGTTAGGATTTTCAGTTTTTATTAAATTAATAACACCTATCAATACTTTGCTTTAAACTAATTGAAATGATTTAAGCTAATTTAAAACTTACACCGCAAACAACGTTTCCAAAGTGCCAAAAAAGAATGTTGAATAAATCCCAAAAGTCCTGACAAGAAATTCTTTCAATTTGTGCTAATCCTTTCACATATCGAAAGTTCTGTCAAAACTTTTGTTGAGTGTTTTGGGGTTCGAGTATTTGGCAAAGGAGCTGCAATTGATTTATTCATTAGGCAATTGTTACTGAGTGATGCCTATGCGTGTTTTGTATTAGTTAGCTGTAATTGAAATTTATTATTCAACAGGAGCCAGAAAAAACTTCTGAGCAACAGAAAGAGAAAGAGAGAGAGAGAGAGAAAGAGGCATAAGGCAGCCTCTCTTTCTGACAGAGCTATTGTAACACACACACTCAGATAAATGTGACAGCTTTGCGTATGAGTAAACAACAAGAACAGCAACAAGGACAACACCCCCAACAAGCGTACACAAAAGAGCCGCACATGCATAAATAACGGTTTATTTTACACGTGAGGCTTGCCATAATATGCGTGGGGACGAACTCCTGCTGTGACCGTGCATGTGTTTGTGCCTCGTGTCATTTATACAACGCATTTATACCTATATATATATTGGCAATAAATCAGACGAGACGAGACGAAAATTTGCCAGTCAACTTGTCGACGGCAACGTGGCGTATACTTAGCGCGGCTTTAGCTGCATATTAAAAGGAAATCATATAATATGTGTTGTTTTCTCTCTTTCCACAGATGCTGCTGCGGCCAGGCACAGATCACACATCAGACGATAGCCGGCATCGAGAGCGGCTCACCGGGCGATTTGTGGCTACCCACAAAGCATACGCGACCGCAACCCACCGATGCGTACGGTACCATTGAGTTCCAGGGTGGTGCGCATCCCACCAAGGCCCAGGTAAAGTTCATTAGCCCAATGTGTTGAGGCACGTGGCAAATGCCAAAATGCCAAATGCCTCTTTAAATGGAAAAGAAATTCGTTGCGAGTCTCTCGAGGCGACAACGCTTCGCTTGACTTTCGACCAATAACTTTTCAACTAACGCTGACCCACACTCCCTGTGTGTGTGTGTGTGTGTGTGTGTATCTTTATCTCTCTGTGTTGTAGTATGTGCGTTTGTCTTTCGATACGCGACCGGAGCTGCTGGTGCAGCTATTCACCAAGGAATGGAATTTGGAATTGCCAAAACTTTTGATCACCGTGCAAGGCGGCAAAGCCAACTTTGATTTGCAGGCTAAACTCAAAAAGGTAAGCGACCAAAAAAAACAAGAGCGAAACTTTTCCATTTCCCACCAGCAAGTGTCGTCTTTCGCACGCTAATTGAATGGCCTCATTCTTTACTTGAGTTTAACTTTCTCTCTCTTTCTCTTTGGTTCGCAGGAGATACGCAAAGGACTTCTGAAGGCGGCCAAGACCACAGGCGCATGGATATTCACCGGCGGCACCAATACCGGTAAGTTTCATTTCAACTTTTATGACCTGCAATGGGGCAACTGGCAAGTTTTATGCCCCACTATTAAAGTGGAACTTGAATGAAAGTCAAATAAGTTCAACGAAACAACAACCCAGCAAAATATAATGAAATGCCAGCATCTAAAGTTGGGCAGTCAGTTGAAAATTAAATAAATAAAAATCCCAAGCGGAAATCGCGCAGCCAAGTGATTGCACACACTTTCTGTATCAGCCAAGGGACGGCGAACATATTTAAATGCCCTAACCAAGACGAGCATGAAAGAATTGTTATGTGCCTGGGCAAACTATAGAAACTTTATTGTTTTTAAAAAATGCTATATAGATACTAGTGCTGTTGTTAAAATGCTATTTTTATTAGTTGCTTTTTTTCTTTAAAATGTGACTTTAAAAATCTACTCTGACAAGTTTGTTTGAAGGATTCAAAAGTTTATACTTAAATGTAATTTTGAATATTTCTAAAGGATATATTCTAAAGAAAGTTTCCAAATTTTTTTGCTAGAGCATTTAAAGTGCGGTCAGCCGCATTTAACTTTTCCTTTATAGTTATTTTTGTCGTCTTTGCTTTGTGCTGGAGCTGTTATTAAATTTTAGACACGCTGCTTCGTGTCTAAAATGTATATGTATATAAACATATATATAGGAAAGACTTAAGTGAAAGTCAAAGTCAAGGTACTTGGATTACAAAAAGAAAAAAAAAAAAACGAAAAAAATCCTAACAAAAAAAGGACAGTGCAAAGAAAAAGAACAAAAACTTATTTATTTTGGACATTGTTGTTGTGGCTGTAGCTGACATTGTTCTTATTGTTGTTGTTGTTGTTATATGTATTTTGTGTGTGTGTGTGTGTGTTTTTTTTTTTCAGGCGTCACCAAGCAAGTGGGCGACGCTCTGCTGCTGGAGGGGCAACAACGGACAGGACGCGTGGTCAGCATCGGCATTGCGCCCTGGGGCATTGTGGAGCGCAATCATGAGCTGCTTGGCCACAATCGTGAGGTGCCCTGCCACAGCATTAGTTCGCCGAGGTGGGTAAACGAACAGCATTTAATGCATATTTTATGGGCGGCGCCACAAGTCCTGCCCCCTTTAAAGTTGCTGCCACCTGTTGCAACAACACATCAAATATTGATGGCTGCACTCGCAACGTTCGCCACATGCAGCATAATAAAAAATGTGTCCCTTTGATTTTGCAGATCCAAATTGGCTGTCCTGAACAATCGACATGCGTATTTCCTGCTGGTCGACAATGGCACCCAGGCTAAATATGGCGCTGAGCTAATACTGCGTCGGAAACTGGAGAAATTCATCTCGAATCTGAAGCTGCATCCGTGTAAGTCAAATCCCCCAAGTCAAATCAACAACAAAACATTTCTATGGCAATAGGCAATCAATTCAGTTTAGTTGCATTTCAATTCACAAAGCGGCCAGAACAAGAATTGTGGCTAGATTAATGCGCTTTCAGACTCACAGATGCCTGGTGTGCACTGCTCAGTTTCCATTCATTTAGCCTTTTGTCCGTGCAGACCTGGTCTTTAATCTGATTAACAGTTGCAATGGCACTAGCTGAAAAAACGTTTCCATGATAGAAGTTGGTTGGATGAACTGGGAATGAGAGCTTAGTTTATGTAGCTTTCAGCTTGAAGAGAGCTTTAAAGCCTCTTAAAATTTATATTCTCAGCTTTGCAGCTTTAAGTGAGGTTAAAAGCTTTAATGAGCTTATGAAGCTCTTGTTGACAGAAAGCGTTAGCTTAAAGCTTTCAGCAGTGTAATAACAGAGCTTTAAGTAAGTTTTATAGATTATTTTATATAAAGCAAACTCTTAAAGCTTTAAGCAATGTTTTCAATTAATAGTTAGTTCACCAGCTTTGAGTAAGTTTTGTCCTTTTTAACGCTTGTTATATTTACATTCAATTTAATGTGAACTTTCAGCTAGAGTAAGTGGACACTCCAAAAGGTAAAAAAAAAAAGAATTATGCAATGCTTTTTGTGGCTGAGTGCTGTGCAGAACATAAGTATGAAAATACGAGTGCTGTGTCCTGTGGCACTCCGATGATTATTATGATGATTATGTTTGTTATAATGATGATGTTTTATTTTTATTACGATTGTTATAACGCTTTGTGATTGAAGACGACAGTTGTAATGCATAAATCAACCTCAGGTCAGCTCAGACTCGAGACTCGAGACGCAGCCTTCGTCTTCGTCTCATCTCGTGCTGTGAATTATAGCATTGACTTGCACCTTTTGTTATATAACTTAAACATAATTTATTTATGCTCCTTGTTTTGTTTCCCGTTGCAGTCACACATTCCAGTACGCCCGTCGTCTGTCTGGTGATTGAGGGCGGCACAAACACAATACGTGCGGTCCTGGAATACGTGACGGACGTGCCCCCAGTTCCCGTTGTTGTCTGCGATGGTTCCGGGCGTGCCGCCGATCTGCTCGCCTTTGTGCACAAGTAAGTTTAAACGATTCCTCAGTCTGATTGCCGGCCACGCAATTTGCCACACATTAACTGCCATCCATCAAAAGCAATTAATGAGCAACCGCAGTTAATTTTTTTTTTGTGGTAAATTTAATTAGGATTTTTGACTGCTTCCTTTCTGTCTTTATTTATTTAATTTGGCGTCACGGCTGCCTTTCGCTGATACTGTTATTTGTGGTGGCTGCTGTGAGTTCATTAAGTACACGACATTTGGCAAATTATTTAAATTCAGCAACGACAAAATGTAGGCCACAAAATTACGCATACGCCGCGTGGCCCGTTTTGTGCTGTTTTGTGACAAACTTTTTTCGTGTTCGTCGTTGTTTACCTAACAATTTGTTGGCCCCTTTTGCATTTGGTCCATTTAATTTAATGTGTTTAATTAGACACCCTAATTGCGACAGGCGGCAGCTGAAGAGTCCCATTTTCATCTCTCTTTAATTCAATATGTAACTTTTTGCCTTTACATTTTGTATATATATATATATATATATATATAGATACGCATCGGATGGCGAGGAGCAGCCTGTGCTGGAATCCATGCGTGACTATCTAATTGGCACCATACAGAAAACCTTTGAGGTCGGCCTGGATCAGTCCGAGAAGCTGTATCAGGAGCTGCTCGAGTGCACGCGCAATAAGAATTTGGTAAGTTTTGGGGTTGAAAAGAACTAAATGGATACCCTTGATATACCCTGTCAATAGAAATAAAAAAAGTAAAGAGTAAAAGTAGAGAGATATTTATATGCATATCATAAAATCTTGTGAGGCTTAGAGTTAAGGAAGGATAAAGATAACAACATAATTTAAAGGTAGAGAGAGAGAATTGAATATATTTATTCAGTCTACCTTTTTATTACAGCTCAACTTCAAGTCGTTCATTTTCTTTTATAACCCTCCCACACATATTTGTATATATTCTTAGAAAATGCCTTGGCAACTCAGAAGCATAATTAATTTTGTGGCAAAATTTTATTAAATTGTTAAACATGACACAAACATAAGTTATGAAAGAAGTTCCTTTATGCCGAACTCGGCCTTAAACTTAAGGCCCATCTCAGCAGTTTTTACCTGCTTTGTATAGAATTTTAGCCCCTGAGTTGGGTAAATGACTCTGCAGTTAAAAGAATTGCGCACTGATGCATTATTAATGTGGATATAAATATATATACTATATATATTAAACACAGTTTATATAGTTTGCACTTACAAACAAGTGTATAATGATTAATTATAAGGGAAAGTCTGAAAAAAGCAGCCTGAGGAGTTGTTTTCGAGTTGTGGCAATTAAAAGCGCATAAAGCGAACTTTACCTTTAGATTTCAACTTTTCAATCACTTAAGACTTTAGCGCGTACAGATTTAAATATTTAATTAGTTGTGCCGCTGGCAGCTCCCAATTCGTATTGGCCCAGTTAAGCGTGAATTAAGTGCCAAAAATAATTAGCCAGCGAAATTCAATTGAACGTGTAATGAATTTTAAATCACCGTCAAGCCAAAATCTCTCTGCTATTTGTAGACCTGAGAAAGAGAATATTTTGATGAATTCGCGTCGTCCTTATTAAGATTTTAATTGGTTTTCAAATAGGCCGCAGCTACCTCCAAACTCCAAACTCCGCTTTATGTTAAGCATTTACTTAAGGCTTCTTATTATGTTGCTTATTTTGTTTTTTAATTTTTTTTTTTTGTGGGAAGATTACCGTTTTTCGCATACAGGAAAAGCCCGAGGGCGAGGCACAGGAGCTGGATCAGACCATCCTAACGGCGCTCTTCAAGTCACAGCATCTCAGTCCGCCGGAGCAGCTCAGCCTGGCATTGACATGGAATCGTGTGGACATTGCGCGCAGCGAGATATTTGTCTACGGCCAGGAATGGCCCAATGGTAGGTAGACCGATTTAGTACATAAACAATATATATATATATATATATAATGTCTATGTACACAATACTTATTTAGTATTTTGCATAATTTTCAATACACTGACATTACATTATTATAATTTGTGTGCACGCCCCGCAGGCGCCTTGGATGAGGCCATGATGCAGGCACTCGAACACGATAGAATCGATTTTGTCAAATTACTTTTGGAGAACGGCGTCTCGATGAAGAAATTTTTAACAATACCCCGCCTCGAGGAGCTCTACAACACAAAACACGGTCCGGCCAATACCTTGGGGTGAGTTGTTCTTCTTTTTTGCTAAAAAATAAAAAAAATGAAAAGAAAAAAAAACAAATTTGTTTGCCTAGCTTATTTCTTCATTTCATTTCTCATTTCTCATTTGCTGCGTGCTTTCTTTGCTATTTTCCGATTGCTTTGACAACCTTTTTTTTTACTTTCACAATTGCAGTTACATATTGCGCGATGTGCGCCCGCATATACCCAAGGGCTATATCTACACGCTCCACGACATCGGGCTTGTCATCAATAAACTAATGGGCGGCGCCTATCGGTGAGTAGCGGCAACTTACAAAAGGCAATCGCACGTGCTGCCCTCAAAAGTATGCTATGCCAAAATGGCAGCAAGTGCGATGCATACCCTGCAATTAAATGTGTGTAAATGATATTGAGGGAGGATTGGTTTTATATATACCTTGGGAAATTTTAGACAGTTTTTGTTATTTCTGTCAGTCATAAATCAAACACATATACATACATATGCGTTAAATTTAATAGCAGGGTCCCCGTTTTTTTTCAATTAATTAGTTAACTCTTTTAACTCTTTTACAATTATGTATATTTTTATACAATCAAACTTTACTCAACTGTTTTTAATTAGCCACGACTTTAGCTTCAGCTTAACTCTGCATTTAAATTCTCTTGATTTGTTTAAAGTAACTTTGTCTAGTTCAAAAAAAAAAACATTTGCTTTGCCCTTACAGGGTATTTGTTTTAGTTAAAGTTTCCAACTTGCTCATACATATTTAATGCGTGTGACCCGAACCGAAGTGCAAACACTCTTTGGTAAGAGTTAAGGACCATAAAAACAAGCGTCTCGAGTAATTGTTGATGAAAGCAAAAAAAGTTTTATGCGGGCCAAGAACAGAGCCGCTCGTAAAGTTCGGGAATGTCGTCGGCAAGGTCGTCCCAAACTTTATGACAAACTTATAATGATCAGCTGTGTTTGGCCAGAGCACATAATGTATATACGTATATAAAATGCTGGACAATTAAAAGTAAAGGCAGCAAAATGGTCAAAATGGTCCAAATGTTTGGCTCGGTCAGTTTGGTTACAATGGCATTCTGACAAGGACTTGGCCTGCAAATTAGTTTATCGCTGCTTTAAGTCTGTGTGTTTTTTTTTACTTTGACCCGAAACGGCGCCCTCGTTGTGGGCGTGGCTGTGCCACGGGCCGACGCCTTTAACTTGTTGCCAGATTAAATTTGATGAGCGCTCGCTCGCTTCAAATTTGTTTATGAAAATGTAATAAGTTTGCTCAACTTGAAGCGTTTGCTTCGCCTTGTCTTGCGCAAAGCGAAAAATTAAAAAACCAAGTCAAAGTCAAAGAGGAGTCGCAAAAAAAAAATAAGGGAAGCAGCAGCAGCAGCTGGCAAAAGGCGCCTATAATTATTCCTCATTAACATTTTGGCCAACGAGGCGAAAAAGTTGCGGCTTAAATTTAGTTAACGCGGCTTTTGCGGCCGCTTTGTGTGCGAATTTAATATCAACATATATTTTAAAGGGCACTTTTATACACTTACAAGGAGGTTGTGTTAAATATGTTATGATATACGTGATAAGCAGAAAAGAAATTGAAAATAAAATAGGTAGCACATTTATATATGCTCTACATACTATATAATATGTATGTTTGGAGTATAATTTTTTGTATTATCTTCAATGTCTTTTAGAGCATTTCTTCTTCGTCTTTTATCCCCTAAAATTTCCTTCTACTTTATGTTCATTGTGAGTCGTCCAAATTGTTTGAGGTTTCAACGAGAAGCCAAAACATGGAAAATGTATCAATCAAGCAATTTAATTAAAAGCCCAAGCGCCTTGTATAGAAAACAAGTTTGCCCAAAAATAAAAGACCGCAGCCAGCAATACAAAGAAAACAAACTCAAAGTTAAGGGTTTGTGCATTTTACGAAAGTTTAATTGATTATTTGCCGTAAATAAATAAACTTGAAATTAAATACATAAATTGCCTGTTTTTGGCACAATTTTTCTATACAGAGAATTTTTGTCTGGGCCGAAGTTGTCAGGCTCATTGATGTCGTTCAGCTAGATAAACTACTTAATTTAACACTAGCCTGGCGCTCTTTTGTCCTTTGGCTTTTGTGCTTCAATCAAAGGTCGCAAAGCTATCTGACAAATGCCCATCTAAATGCTGTTCACTCGGAGGCTCAACTGAAAAGTGGCATCGAAAACTGTTGTTTAGATTAAATTACGGTTCTTGTTTGGCCTTTTCTCGCTTGGCTGCTCGGGCTTGCCAAATACCTTTTGGGCGTGAATTTCTGTCGGGGGCAAGGATAATGTTTGTATGTATGTATGTATGTGTGTGTGTGTTTGTGTGTGTTTATATCTGTTTGCCATTCGCTTTAGCTGTCCTTGTTGTTGTTGTTGCGCAACCATTGTCTAGACATTTGAATGCGGCCATCGTCAGCACCAGCATCAACAGGCAGGCAATCATTGAGCTAACGTGGTCCTAAAGAGCTGCCAATTTGTGCGTAATTAAAAGCGTTAAAGTTTTTGATTTGCTTAGCATAAAATTTGAATTGATTTACCAAATGCGCCTTCAACTCTCAATTGTCGCACATTTATGTCTCATAAATTATTTACGGCAATTGTTTTTCGCCTTCTTCTTCTTCTTATTATAATTCTTTTTTTGTTGTGTGGGCTTTAATTGTTTTTCTCGTAAAGAAAAGGCAACAGCAGCTGCTTAAAGTAAACGTAAAGTAAAACAATAAATCTGTCTTTTCAGTCATTTTAAGCAGTGTGTAAAAAGGACGCTTTCAACGTGGCGTATACTCAATAAGCTAACAGAGCTGGTAATCAAATTGTTTCAGCAATAGCCTTAACGTTAAATAAAGTAAACCAATTGAAATTGAATTCTAGTGGACACTAAAGAAATGTAGAGAAGTTCATATTGAATGCTCTTTCTTCAATTTAAAATTATATAACAAAGTCAAAAGATTAAAGAGGAAACATTTTATGATTTATTCTGCATTTAAGTTTAATTTCTTTCAAAATTGCCAATATGCTTTATAATTGAAATACCTTATGTTTAAGTAAATAAACAATAAAACTGACCAGAAAATAATGAAAGATACAGATATAGATATATGTGTATATACAGCAGCTACTAGAAAGTGCAAAATATTCAATTGAAAAAAGAAAGGCAATTGGTATTTGTGAGTTTTGGTCCAGGATGGAAATCACTTAAGCCGTCCCCGTTTTGGTCGAGCGCCCCGCATAAACAAACAAAGGGATAAATGCCAAAAATGGCCACGCCCCCCGCCCTCAGTAAAACCAAAAAGGGAATGCCAAACGAATTGGCAATGCAGCCAGAGCTTAGCAAATAATAAAATATATCCCAAAAAAAGAGAGAGACATTTTTCTCTTATTATTTTCTTGCTGGCTAAATAAATTTTGCTTAAATGCAAATTTCGGTCTGAAAAATTACTTTACTTTAGGACTGCTATTTAAAGTGTATATATATATATTTATATATGTATCTAAATTGCAGCTCGTATTATACGCGTCGGAAGTTTCGGCCCATCTATGCGAAGGTGATGAACAGCTATGCAAATGCCTGCCGCAAATCCTCGGCATATCAATATCAACGCTATGCCGGCGCCAATTCGCTGAGCCTCGTCACCGGTCTGTTGCCCTTCACCACCGAAATGGCCCTCTTTGAGTTTCCCTTCAATGAGCTGCTGGTGCGTAATGTACTTTTCATTTTCTTATTTGGCCACTTAACTGTACACTTGACCGACAGATATGGGCGGTGCTGACGAAGCGACAGCAGATGGCTTTGCTGATGTGGACGCACGGGGAGGAGGCGTTGGCCAAGTCCTTGGTCGCCTGCAAACTGTACAAGGCCATGGCCCACGAGGCGGCTGAAGATGATTTGGATACGGAAATTTATGAGGAACTGCGCTCCTATGCCAAAGAATTCGAGAGCAAAGGTTAGTGTGCAGGCAGGAGAAGGAGGTCCTGCCAAATGGGCAGTTATTTATGCCGCTCGATTTAATTAAGCTGCCTTTTCTAGGCGTTTGTCAATCAAGCGCACGCCGACTAATTAACGAGCCTGCCCCAAACTGACCTTTGCAGATTTCTAATTGCCCTTTTACATTTGCTTTTGTCTTTTGTGGCAGGCAACAAGCTGTTGGACTTCAGCTATCGCCAGGACGCGGAGAAGGCGCAGCGCCTGCTCACCTGCGAGCTGCACTCGTGGTCCAATCAGAGCTGCCTCTCGCTGGCCGTCGCCGCCAATCATCGCGCCCTGCTCGCCCATCCCTGCAGTCAGGTCATTCTAGCTGATCTCTGGATGGGTGGATTGCGTACGCGGAAGAATACAAATTTTAAGGTAAGACATTTTTGTTGGTATTTATAGTATTTATTTGGTATCTGGTTAGTATTTATATATTTCTTCCATTTGTTGTTACCAATTTTAGGTCTTTAATAGTTTTTGTTTAGCAAAGCGAAGTATTTTTTCAGTATTTATATTAGTACTGTTAGTATTTTTCAGTATATTTATACTAGTTTTTGCATTATTCAATCTGTATCTCTATATATGTTGGTTTAATTATGGTTTTAATTATTTGTATAATTTTTTAGTAAGTAGTTTTAGTATTTTGCAGTATTTTTTTATATATATTTTCATATTTTCTCACTACCTTTCCACTAACAGGTCATTTTGGGCTTGGTTATGCCTTTCTATATCCGGCAATTGGACTTCAAGTCTAAGGAGGAGCTGCAACAAATGCCGCAGACCGAGGAGGAGCATTTGGAGAATCAGAACTTGGACAACGACGATTCCGATCGATCGCAACCCGATGCTGAGGTAAGTTTTATAGTTGCCAAAACGCTCTTGCCACGCCCTGTTGAATGATGCTGCTATCTTTCAAACCTATATTGTCTTTGTTTCTTAATTCTAACCAGTATTATGTTCCAACGTTATTTGTTTATATTTTCTTTTGGTTATATTTTTTAAATATGTGTGTGCCAGTCCTGAAATTATTATTATTAAATTTTCAGCTAAGCTAACTACTAACTACTAAATACTTAACTATTTAACCGAATACTTATCATATATATAAATATATTTATTAATATATATACCTTACTAAATATATCGTGCTATCATGCCTAACAAAATGCCCTACCAAATACCATCTACCCGCTCTATTTGTTTTAGAATGCCCTTTTAAAAGCCAAAAGATCCATTTCCTTGAGATATAGGATGGGCGCGGGCTCTAATAATCGCGACAAGGTAGTAAAAATCAACTGCTATAAAAAAAACAAAAAACAAAACAAAATCCAAAAATTACAAACATTATTTCAAGCATTTCCTGTTTAAGACTCTTCTATGTATCTTATCTATACTCTATATATATATATATGTTCATATACGTATTTGTCATTTTATGTACTTGCTGTCAAACTGTCTGTCGGTCTGTTTCTGTTTCGTTCTCGTTCTCGTTCTCGCTCTCTTTCTCTCTATCTGTCTCTCTCTCTCTTTCTCTTGTTCTGTTTGTGAATTGTGTATTCTGTCTATATAAACTATGTTTCTTACATTTACTTAAATTTATGGCATCTAATTTGTAACGCATTATGTGTTTAGTTGATTTTATTGATTTCAACGCTCAACCGGACTAAATCGGGTAATTTGTTAGCTATTCTCAGCCAAGCCGTACAAATCGAACGACAGTTGTTGACAGGATACGTGACTTTAAGTCGTTTTTTGGCTATGTTCGCCTGTACGGTTAACATAAATCAGTTATACAAGCATAACAGTCAGCTATATAACAGTTTAAAGAATAAACAATTAAAAATATATATGTATAACAGTTTTATAGAAATGTATAACAGTATTACAGTTGTATAACAGTCATAAAACGCCACTTCAAACTGTATAAAATATAATACAATAAAAAATGCGCACCTTTAGTCATGTTTTATGAGTGTATAACAGTTGTATAACAGTTTTTAAACTCCCCTATAAAGGTCATCTAAGGTACTTTTCTTATAGCCAGCCTCAACATTAACCTAATCGATACAGTCTACTCCCTCTTTTTCTTCCCCTCGTACTACACTCTCTCTCTCTTTCTTTCTTTTCAATCATTTGCTCTCTCTCAATTTCTCTATAACATCGTAAATTGTCAAACTAGTGCAAATTAATACCAGTTGAAAAGCATTCGCCATCATTTCACAGTCCAGCCAACTCAACAGAAGTAAGTTCTTATTAGAGCCACGCCTCCCGTTAAGCGCCCACTTTATACTATAGTAAATATAATTAAACAGCAATATCAGCTTTTTAAGTTTTATATGCACATATTGTGTCCCTATTAGGGCCTCTTATTAAGTGCGAATAACCATTAGCAGGCTTAACAGAATCCTTGCCAGCAGCTTAAGGCTTAATTTAAAGTTCAATTAAGTAATAACCGTTATGAGCACAAACACCAACACTAATACACACACACACACACACACCAGGCTATTAACAATGCATATATATCTATATATATGTCTGTGGAAACTAGCTCGCTCTGCATACTTATGGATATGTCAAGCTGTTTTTGCTTATATGTTGTGCTCGCAGCTCTAAAGAGCAAGCTCTGCAGTTGTTCAAATATTGTTTTTCACTTACACACACACATACACACACACACACAACAAGCACACCCACACACACACATGCTCGTTTCTGTATAGATGGATTCCACGACAGCAGTTGAAAATCCTTTAATCAGGAAAATCAAATTAAAATCCATTGAACTTGTGCGCACAGCTATAAAGTTGTTAGGATAATGACATCGAGTGTTGCCATTGATTAAATTTTTAGTCGCTCTCCAGCCCGCAATTCGCAACCCGTCATCCGCCCTTCACCGCACTCGGGGTTTTTTGTTGTTGAGGTTTACGTTTCCGTTCCCGTTTCCGTTTTACCGTTGTAGTTCGTAGACACAAAAAACCCACACACACACCTGTACAAATACAATATGTGGCATGCATCTTTAAACTGTTTTTTAGTTTGATTTCTACTAGTCTCTCCTTTTTTTTTAATTTTATTTTACACCATATAGGAACCAAAAACAAAAACCACTTCAAATTTTCCACAATTTCTCATCTTAAGTATCTCAATTCATTTGTAGAACTTTTACTGCATTTAATAGACTCCATTTAGATGATGTAACATAAAGCAAAAATCGTAAATTGTTATCTTTTAAAATATATATATATATGCGAAACGTGTGCCCCTCCTTCCCTCCTTCAACCCGTTGCAGGCACTATTGGCGGATACTTATTCGGTGCGCGATACAAAAGTACACGAAAATGGCAAAGTGAGTAAATTCACAATTACCCACGAATACACTCATACAAACCAAACACACACCCAGACACACTACACAACTATACATATATGTACACGCACACACACACACACACAGAGACATACTTATATACATTCATTGAATAAGTTTTAATTGAATGCGCTCAAATATATATTCATATCGTTTTTCCTACATTTTTCGTACATAAACAATTCAAAACTATTCGTATAATTTGTACTTGTGTGTGACCATTTTGTACGTCTAGCACATATATATATCTACATTAAGAAGAAATTAACAACAACTGTAATCATATTAACACATTGTATGACATGCGCCGTTACGCATACGTCCCGTAGACCGTCCGCAACTTACCCTTTATTAGCTGAGCAAGCCAGTTGCCTTAAAGCATATGACTAAAAATAAATAAAACATATGACTAAAACACATATGACTAAAACATTCAAACATTAACTCGTTAACGTTATTAATAAATTATTTTTTTTGGTTTTAGTTAAGACACTTTCATGCATTTCAAATTTGATTATTCCTATTTCACACACATGGCGTACTTTTTAAGTACTACTCGTAAAGTACTCGTTCGAATTTTACAGGTTAATCTCACTGCTGGAGCGGAAGAACCACCCTCCAAAGTTAGTGTTGAAACCCCCTAGTAAATTTGTTTAACTAGTAGACAATTTTTGCCACAATTATCTTCCTTAACATTCGTTTAATTCTCTCTTTATTTTTGCGATCAAATAGAAAGTTCGCTTCGATTTGCTTACGTATTTAATTTGCATACAAGTAGTTGATTAACTGCATGTTTCACATATGCTCTTAGCGTGGCTTAAACCTAATTGGCCAGTAAACAATTTAGAAATCAAAACCAAAATCAAATCACATGCCGTCACATTGCACATGCAGTTCAAATTAGTTTATTCACTTTTACTTAAACTATACAAATATATACATATATATTCCTATGTAGGTAGTTTCACAGCGTCAAACTGTGCGTATGCGCAACTTCAATGCGTATACGCCGTGTGCACATGTACATATATCCATATATATATATTTTTGCTATCTATCACGCACTTTGTATGCTTCTCTCTCCATTCGGCTAATATTGATAATTGAATTCAACTCAATTTCAAACTAATTTCACATGCATTTCACTCGCTGCACTTTGAAAGCGACATTGAACTAAAGTTTTTATTTATTTTCATTTTCGTTCCGTATAAATTTGATGGCATTTTTACGGCTGACAGGTTTCGCTGACAGACTCGGATCCGTCGCAATTCCGCGAATTCTTTCACCTGTCCGAGTTCACCAACGAGATTAAGCAACATCAGCCGCTGCGCCTGAAGAAAAAGTTCTACGAGTTTTACACGGCGCCCATTACCAAATTCTGGGCCGATTCGGTAAGTAGCTCCGGCCTGAGCTTATTTAGTTATTAGCTAACGGAAATTAACAGCTAGTGTTTAATTTCCGCTCGCATTCACTTTTGACAGCGCCCAAACGCTGACTTATGTGGATGAGTGTAAAGGTGTTTACTTTTTTTTTTCTGTACGGATTGAAAGTGGGTAAAAAAAAAAAGGGTATAAGTAAAAGAGAAATTTGTAATTAGATGGAGGTATGATTAGAACTAAAAGCTGGTTTAATTCGAATATATTTGTCTGTTTAATTATCTTCTTCTTCTGTTTAAAGATTTTTTAATGGTCGTATAGAATATTATAAATTTACAAAAGCGTAAAGTATTTCTAAAATATATTTATTATTTTTTTTTAATTTTTTATTATATCAATGCGATGAGTAGATTGTAAAGATGAAATCTAATTGTTCAATTAAACTTTCTCCTGAGGTAAAGAAGCACTATTCTAGTTAGCTGCTTAAAGGGTTTCTCTAAGTGCAGCACAGTCTTTTGAATAGTTGTTAGCCATTTATATAATTATATATTTTCCTTATAATTTCAGATTGCGTACATGTTCTTCTTGATAATGTTCTCGTTTACGGTGCTAGTCAAGATGGGTTCGATGCCGCGCTGGCAGGAATGGTATTCGATAGCGTACATAACGACATTGGGCTTTGAGAAGGTGCGCGAAATCGTTTCCTCCGAACCGGTGGCCATTACGTAAGTAATTCACAAATTGAATTCAACTTGAGAATACCGCCCACACACGTGTGTGTGTATGTGTGTGTGCGTTTAATTGCATTTAATTTAATGATTATAAATGAGTCCCGCATTGGCGCATACTTTATGCCTCTGTGCATTTTGATTACTTGGCTTCTTCCTATCTATATCCTGCGTGTGCGTATGTGTGTGCGTGTGCGTGTGCGTGTGTGTGTGCGTTCGTCTGAGCTTGTTCACACTTGATTTACGGCATTCGAATGCTGCGGCGTCCTTCATTAATGCGATTCTGTTGCGGTTTTCTTCATTTGCTACTTGTTTGGCGCCAGGCATAAATTCTCAGTATGGGCGTGGAACATGTGGAATCCCTGCGATGGCGCCGCCATCATACTCTTCCTGATCGGTTTGGCCTTTCGCTTTCGCACCGCCACCATGGACATTGGCCGGGTCATTTACTGTGTCGACAGCATCTATTGGTATTTACGTATACTCAATATTCTCGGTGTCAACAAGTATTTGGGTAAGTAATCACTTTTTTATGGCACCCCCAATAACAATAACTAACGATTTCTATGCGCCCAGGTCCGCTGGTCACCATGATGGGCAAAATGGTTAAGAATATGATATACTTTGTGGTGCTCTTGGCGGTGGTTCTCATGAGCTTCGGCGTCAGTCGACAGGCCATACTCTATCCGGATAACGAGCCCAGCTGGCGATTAATTCGAGAGGTAAGCTAAAGCTAGAAATAATATTATAGTGTATTTATATAAATATGTGTGTGTGTGTGTGATTGAGTGTGTGTGCGACTGTTAATTAATGTTTATATGGCAGCCAAATAATATTAGCTAATACTTTGCAGAGTTTCTATTGTTAATCAGCTCAATAAACAACAACAATCTTAAACTCTGCAAGGGTATTTAATTTTCGCCATAGCGCAGAGATTTCTTCATTAACGTTGATTAAAAATTTATATATACAATTTTACAGTCGTGTAAATAATAATTCTGCAGTTGCGAAAAGTAAAACGAAAAGCTTCTCAATTTTTTTTTTTTTTTATTTTTTGCTCATGCTGATTAATTGTGTCTGAGCTGCTGACTGTGTGTGTGTGTGTGTGTGCGTGTGTGTGCTTAACAAATATTTGTATATTTACGTATAAATATGTATAAGATATATGGTCTATGTACACTGACAATTTCCATTGCAGCGCTTGAATTGTGTATTTTTGAGAGAGAAACGGAGTACATGCATTTACTTAAATAGCAAGCAACAAAAAAAAATATAAACGTTTTATTAAAAACTCAATTAATTGTAGCTAAATACTTGTATTTTAAGTAGAACTCGATGAGAGTTGTGGTTTTGTCAACTCTTGATTTTTGTTTTTTTTTTTTTTGGTTTTTTACTAAGTAGTGTTTCATGCTCAATGAAGTCCATTTACGAAACGAAAAAAAAAAACCGATACTCGATACTCGATTGACTAACTGCTATTTTCTCCATTGTGTCTTGTATTGTATTTTTCTATCTTTTGTTCCTTGCGCAACATCTAAACTCGAACTAAAAAAAAATACTCTCCAACGTTCGCTATCATAATCAAATAAAATAAAAAATAAAATCCGCACCATTCACTCACTATTCACGTTTCACTATTCACATACTCACTACTCACTTCACTTCACTTCACGCAATTCACATTTCTCTTGCATTCGCATTGATTTGTATGATGAACAACAAAAAAAAAAAAAAAACAAAAAAAAAAAACGCGCCTTGCAATGGCCGCCAGGTTATCGCCGGCTCAATTGTGGCGCCCGGATTTCAAGGGGCTCTCGGCCACAATAGTCGTTCACACAATACACGTGTCGCTGGCTTCGGATCCAGCGCATTTGCTGCCCATCATCGCAGCCATGCGGCAGCGGCGGCGGCAGCAGCAGCAGCGGCAGCAGCAGCAGCAGCAGCAGCTACAACAACAACAACAACAACAACATCGACAAGCACAACAACGATGCCGCCGAACACAGAGAATGTTGCAAGTGTGACGCCCACGACAGAACTTAAAGCTGATAGCCCCGAACTGCACAATTTCTTGAACGGGAATCTGACAAATGTACAACAACAAAATTGGTTTGCTATTTAGAGAAAGAAAAACAAAAGATAAAAAAAAAAAACTAAAAAAACAAAAACAAAAAGTGTAGAATTGATCCTAGCGTCCCTGCTGTGTGTGATATATGAACTATATATATTTATGGCAAGCTGTCTATAGTTGTTGTTGTGCCTCAAATTTTGGTTTATTGTGCAAAAAGTATTTTTGTCTTAATTGGTTTCTTATCAATTTCTTGCTTATATTTCATTATATATATATCGATGTTGTCCCGAAAACTGAAATCCTATTTGAAGTTATCCCCCAATTCTCTTTGATCTCTCTGTAACTGTCTCTCTCTCTCTCTCGCTGTCTTCACTATCTTCTACATACTCTGTTTTCTCTCAACGCGTTGATTCGTTAAATCTCTCTCTCTTTGTCTCTCTATCGCAGAGTTAAATTTCCTGCTCGCAATCTACGTTGTTGTTGTGGTTTTTTGTTTTAAATATCATGTGCTCATATTATTTTTGTGAATTTTAAACCATATTAGATAGTGCATGCTTTGAACTTTGATATACTATAGCTAAATTCAAGTACTTGCATCTGAACAAAAAAAAAAAAGTAAATGTGTGTACTCAGTTTCCAGTTGTTTGATATACTCGCATATTTAAACATTAGTTGCTTAATTTCAGTTTGAAGTCATTTTAGTCAGTTTTAATTTGAATTTAAGATCCTTTACAATATATGTATTTATTAATATATATATATGTATGTATATGTTTATGCCATGCTTAATTGTTGCATGCAAAATGCTTTCGCTGTTTACACAATGTCATACAGCTCTTACGGAGACAAACAAGGACTCGCCCCATTCCGCCCCCTTTTTGTTTGGCTGCGTGTCCTGCAGCTGTGCGGCATTATTGTCGCCGGGGTCGTGACTCTGCTCCAATCAGCCGAAAACATCCAGTCGAGCAGTCAGTCTGCTGTAGTAATACTTTTTTGAGACACTGTCAACACTACCCGCTGCAATTTACATGCAATATGCAAATGTTGAGCGCAGAGTCAAAGCGTATTTTGTTTATATTGTGTGCTCAGCACAGCGCATCGTTTTTAATGCGAAATGTCCTTGGCACTGGATCAAGTGTATACGACACGAAAATTTAAATGGTTTAATCTATATTCAATTGAGTAAAAAATAGGATTACGATAAGCTGCTGCTAAAGAGACAAGTTTAAGATAAGCAAAAGCTGCAACTATTTTTAATTTAAATACTTCATTTTTTTGCTCACTTATTTGCTTTGCCATGCACCTTTTAATTAATTACATTTCGAATCTCTGCTGTGAAAAAATATATAAACAATGCAATCAATGTAATTTAAATTTTAATTAACTAACTACCAGCTGTGTATCTGTGTCCAGGCTTAATCATTTGAAATCTATCACAAAATGGCCGAGACGACACCTTGCTCCTTTTGCCTGGCATGTCCCGCAGTTTAATCACAGAGCCATTAACCCGGCCAACTTCGCAAATGCTAATGAAATGGGGGGCAGCATTTAATGAACTAACTACAGTAGCATGCTGGTGAAACTAAAAGAAAATGTTCACTCTACACACACAAACATACCCACACACACACACCAACCCACCCACACACACACACATTTAACCCATAGCAACTCTGTCTGTGTTGATGTGTAAAACTTGCATAACTGTTGACCCAGTCGGGGCAAGCGGTCGGTTAAGGCCCAAATTGAATTACGCTTGGCGTTTAATGATGCGCTTTTCTTTTCTCTCTCGTTTGTTTTTCTCCTTTCTTTTTTTTTTTTTTTTAATTTATCGTTGCACAGGTCACCTATCAGCCCTACTTTATGCTGTACGGCGAGGTCTTTGCCGACGATATTGATCCGCCCTGTGGCGAGGATCCGCGTCAGCCCGCCTGCGTTACGGGTAAGTTTAATAGTAGCTACTGTGCATATGTATATATAAATTTGATTTGATACATTATTTACGCGCTTAATGCAATTTTCAGGCCATTGGGTAACGCCTATAACGATGTCGATGTACCTTTTGATTGCCAATATACTGTTAATCAATTTGCTCATTGCCGTCTTCAACAATATATTCAATGAAGTCAATTCGGTTTCACATCAGGTAAGCGAATTTATTGCAAAATGTGTGTAAAAAAACAGATTTGGTTTGTTTTAAAGTTTAAATTTGATTTTTATGTGCTTTAAAACACTGCTTGCTTTGGTTAAGCTAAGCTTGCGCTGTTTCAACTGCTTGCACTGCTTGGCTTGGCACAATGGTTGCCTGCAAAGAAGCAGTGCAGCAAAGTTCTTTATGAGTTTAAAGGCTATTAAAGAAATTAAACGATTTAAGTAATTAATTATTATAAAATACATATTAATGTTTTTTCCTTTTTGTCCGCAGGTTTGGATGTTTCAGCGCTTCACCGTCGTCATGGAGTACCAACAGAAGCCGGTGCTGCCGCCACCTTTTATCGCGTTCTGTCATTTCTATTCGCTGCTCAAATATTGCGTGCGTAAAGCGAAAGGTGAGCCCGGCATGAGCAAGTTTAGCTTTGTTCCCTGTGAGTGAAATAACCAGAGCGTGCGCTCCCCTTCGCCCCATCGAACGAGAATAATGTACAAATCTCTATATCTCTCTATATATTCCCTGCTGCCGCCAATGCTGCATCGTCTGCAACAACTTTGTGTCTATATTCAATTTCAATTTCAATTTCAATTTCATTCTTTATAAATGTATATGTGTATTGTTTATTTTGTTGTATGCTGTTTTGCCTGTTGTTCGTATTGGCATTTGATTAATTTGATTATTGTTGCATATGCTCTCTGTAGGATTGGAGGTGCAGCGGGACAATGGTCTCAAGCTGTTCCTTGAAAAGGACGACCTGGAGCGACTGTATGACTTCGAGGAGGAGTGCGTCGAGGGCTTCTTTCACGAACAGGAAATCATATTGAATCAGTCGACCGATGAGCGCGTCAAGAACACAACGGAGCGTGTCGAGACCATGTCACAGAAAATCGAGGATATCAATCAAAAGGAGAACATACAAACGGCCACCGTGCAGGTGCGTCTAACACACTAACACACAACTACAATCTCACACTCACACACACACACACAAACACTCATTCAATATTAAGCCCACTTTTTAGTTTTTGTTATGTAAATTCACAATTTTCTTTTTTGGCACATTGATTTGGGTTTTATGCGCTTTGACAGGCAGCAGCAACAGGAGAAGCCGCAGCGCTTAAATTGAAATGTCCATAAATGTCGAGCGTTACGAGGGTTGCCCCAAACATTGTGATGAGATTATTTCTTTGAGTTGTTTTTTTGATTGCACAAGTGTTGTGGCAACCCTCGCAGCTGACATGGCTCATTTGTATGCTGCTGCTGCTACTGCTGCCTGCCCGAACAGATGGCTGCAACGTTTTCTTGCGCTTTTATTGCTATTGTCACATTGTTGTGTCTTGTGTGTGTTTGCAGAACATTGAATTCCGTTTGCGCAAAATGGAGGAATCATCGGAGCAGATACTCTCGCACCTGGGCGTCATACATCGCTTCATGTCCGCACATACCGCCGGCACCGACGACCTGCGCGGCTCCGTGATGAACATTCCAGGCGAAATGCATCGCATGCGAACCATCTCAATGTCCGACAATGAAGGTGGCAGCGGCATCGCTGGAGGCGGAGGCGGAGGAGGAGGAGGTCCTGGTGGTGGTGGAGGAGGAGGAGGTGTTGTTGTGCCTGCAGCAACAGTTGGCATCGGTAGCTCCTTGGGACTGGGCGCCACACTTACTTTAAATTCGCTGCAGGTGCTTTGCATATAAAGAAAAAAAATCTTCCCCCAGATTGTTAATTTTATTCCCCATCTTTTTCGACCGCAGGTCAACAATCGCCGGCGCTTCAATCGCTCGCTGACCGAGGTGCGACCGGACGCGTATATCCTGGATGAGGGCACACACTTTGAGGTGGTGCCGCTGCCCGAGGAGCCCGACGAGGTGGTCAAGTCACGTGAGGCGCTCAACGAGCAGGTGGTGCGCAAGGCCTCGATGCAGTCCGAGCCGGACTCGGACATGTATCTGCCGCTGTCGCAGCGGCCGTCCACCTGCGAGACTGTGAAGCGAACGCCGTACGTGACCGTGCGCCAGGATACGGGCGCCAGCACCGAGAGCAAGGACACCCTAACACCAATGGGCAACAACGATGACGATCAGACGCTCGTCGGTGGCGACAATTCTGACGATGCTGCGCCGGACATGAACTTTGAGGGTAAACCGATAAGCCAAATGCAAACGCCTGGCAAATAAATCCACTTTCGCTTACGCTTCCACGCCACATTACGTAACGTTACGTAACGTTGCGTTACGTTACGTATTACGTATTACGTATTACTTTTTCACCTACTGCTCTTCTGTTATTTGAGTTCTGTTTTGATGTTCGTTCCTCTTTGTGTTCTGTACGCCGTTTGCCCCTTCACCACAACAAATCGAAAACGTCTAAAACAAGCGTCTTCTTCAATCCTCTTCACTTCCACACAGCTGCCAGGCATCGGGCGCTCCGCCAGCGCACCGTTTCGCTCTGTCGCCGCAACTCGGAGACGTATTCGCTGACCGGCGCCGACATCAATCGCTCGCACATTAGCCTCAATCAGCTGACGACTCTATCGCGCCGCCAGATGAGCCTCACCCAGTCCGAGCCGGACAGTGACAAGGACGCGCCCGTCCTGCCGCCGACGGGTATGTTGAAGACGTTAGCTAACAAGCCATTTAGACTAGTGTAGCAGCTGCAAATAATGCGCTCCAAAATTCTGCCGACTAATCCTCCCAAAAAACCCACCGACTTCATGATGAAAAACTAACTTTTGAACTAACCAAAAATAATAATAAAGAAAACCGACCAAACCAAAGCTACCAAATTGGCCACACAATTTTAGCCTAACCAGATCACCTAATATTGTTGTTGTTGTTGTCGTTGTAGTAGTATTAATTAATACAGTGAAAGCTCGCTTGAACGAAAGCTGTGAGAAACATTGGCAGACATAGACAAGGGATTCATAATTGATTTGCGAACCTTGGTTTGGCAAACGAGTTCACTTGTGGAGCTTTCACTGTACCCAACTAGTTTCACTGTACTCACACCACAAAAACACACAAACAAACAAACACACTCTCTACTTTTGATCTCTGACGCATTCTCAACCTAACCTCGAAATCTAGGTAAATCAGTTTTGCATGCGAAACCCTCCAGAAATATATTGCTGAAACTGCACAGTGAATATACATCCATAACGGACGAACTGGAGAGCGTCTGCCATTTGATTGCCTCGCCGACTGTCTCGCTGCAGAGCAACAAAGGTAAGTGTGGCGTTGCTCCAAAGCGGTGCCACCACCAACCACCACCAACAACCACCAACAACCACCAACAACCACCAACAACCAATCCAACCACCATCCAATCTGGCCGTACTATCAAAAGAAAACTTGCATACTTATTATTTGTATATAGCTAACCGGGCGTATGCGTAATATTATTCATTGCCTTGTGCTTGTGCCGCCAAAAACAAACTCAACTCAACTCAACTCAACTCAACTTAAACCAAACCAAAACCCAACCCAAAACCAAAAACCAATTCAAAAACGCCTGCGCCTGCCTTAAAGCCTTCACTAATATTGCATCCCAGCTAATCCTTGCTTTTAAAACAAACCTATTCACAGCCTCCTTGGATCGGCCCAAGACGGAAATGTCGCGCGCCGAGGCCGCTGCGCTCCAGGAGAAGAAGCATCTGAAGGAGTGCGAGGAGAACGACTATAGAATACTGGAGGGTCTGTTCGAGGCACGCGGCTCCATCGATGCCGGCGTGCAGGCCTACGAGGTGAGCTTAACTCTTGATAATAAAATAAATAATGCTCCTTTAATATTATCTCTCCTTATTTCCCAATCAGATTGGCGTCTCTGTGGACTACAGTCATCGGTATCCGCTGCGCCGTGAGACGGCCATTGAGCTGTCGCCCTCGAAGGCGGCCGCTGAGGGCGGTCTGCTGGGCGCGGCCAACGCCGGCGACAGCAGCGACACCAGCGGCGCTGGCAGCAGCCATGCGGCAACCAGCGGATTTCAGCTGAAGCACGAGCGGCCCTGGCAGCGCAACTCGTCAATGGAACAGCAGGCGTATCAGTCGCCGCTGGTGCCGACGCGTGCCACCAGCGACTTTCTCAATCCGCCGTACGAGAGCGGCGGCCGCCTGTTCAAGAAGTCCAGCGAGAGTCTGCAGAAGAACTCCAGCACGGACACGGACTACTCGGCGCATCCGTATCGCTTCATCAAGCAGAGCTCCAACGAGACAAACACCTCACTGACGGGCTCCTACAACGTGGACACGCCCTCGCTGACGGCAGAGCCGTCGCTTGACGCTGGCGACTCTCAATCGGCGACGGGCGTCACCATCAGCATGGCTGGCGTTGGCGTCGGCGTTGGCGCTGCTGGCGGCGCTGCGACGGCGCGTTACCAGCCAAAGCGCACCGCGTCCGTGGGCGCTGCCGACAGCCGGCGGCTGCGGGACGAGAGCTCCAGTTCGCTGGATCTGAGCGCGGCGCCGGTGACGATGCAGGCAGCGCCAGCACCGCCAACGCGACCCATGCAGCTGAAGAAACAGTTTAGCATGGACCAGGGCAAGCCGCTGTCGCTGCAGTCGAGCGGAGAGCTAACTGCCGGGGAGGCAGCTTCATCGGCTTCGTCAGCTGCATCAGCAGCAGTTGCACCGGTTGGCGCCAAACTGATTTCGACGCTGAAGCCGCCGTACAGCAGCAAGCTGGGCATGAACGTGCTCAAGGAGAGCAGCTCCAGCACGGAGGAGTCACGCGACGGCGAACCGAGCTCCTCCAATGCCTCCTCCTCGGCCAAGAGCAGCAATGTGGCGCTCTCCATACCACAAATAAGCACGCACCTCGTGCAGGACGAGATTGCCAAGCTGTCATCGAACATTAAGAGCAGCACCGAATCTGAAAAGGATCCGCCGTATAATGAAACAATGTGTTAACTTGCCCAAATTAATCATATATATTATGTGTCCCTGTTGATGTTGCCTAGCATAAGCTATAGATAAATGTAACTGTATATGCATATGTTACATGTATCTGTATCTGTATCTTTATCTATATCTGTATCTGTTAAGTGAATCCACCTTGTGCTCAATGAACAAACGAGATCAACCCGCTAAACACATCAAGTGTATAAACCTATATAATTCCTGTTAAAATTGCATAGTTAAGAGCGCATATCAAGTATATATATATATATAGATGTATATCTTTATCGGTGGAATGCAGCGCAATTTCAATGATTTTTGACAATACATAGATACACAGATTCTCTGTATTTTTATAAAATGTATTTATTTACAAATTTGTCCGTTTTTATTGCTGTTATTTAAAATATGAAAAAAACAAACAAGGAAATCAAAATGCATGCATTTCACTTAAAAAAAAAAAACAAAAACGAATACATATATATATATATAGATAAATGTTTTTACCACCCTTAAGAATACATACATATAAATGTCGTATACTCTAACTGTAACCGAATAATGTAATGGAAATGTTTACAGTGTCTAGTTTTAGTCGCTCCCTATATACATATGAAAAGTAACTTGTAATTTCACATATCCTATGAACAAACTATGAACTTATCGACAAAAAAATCTTGCCACAACTCCATAGATATATATATATATATATATATGTGTGTTTATCTATGTTAACTTAAAGCAAACTTGTACTTACGCGTCGGCTATAAATGTACTTCTTTTTTAAATGTATTAAACTATATCAACTATATATGTGTGTGCGTGTGTGTGTGTAAAGTTAGTTAGTCCATTTTACTTATTTATATATGTGTGCGTGTGCAAGTTAAGTTATCTAGTCTAGTGCAAAAACAATTTTGTATATATACATATAGATATTTTTTGAAAAAACAAAGCCCAACACAAAAAAAAAAACTTGTTAACGTTTTGCTTCGTGTTAAATGCGTTTTTTCTAAATAAGTTGATACAATTATTGCATTTTATTAGTGTTTAATGGAAAGAAAATAAAAAACAAATGTACTTATTGATTTTAAGAAAAAATAAATTTAATTATTACATGATAAAAACATAGCGACAATCTTTTAACTTAAGGCAAACATTTTATTTAATACTTTCCTCACTTAAATTATACTAGGATCAATTATTTTTTGTTTACAAACTATTTGGTTGTATTATTTTTAATTTCTTCTTTCTTGTTTTTAATTTTTACATTGTATACGAAATGTCAAAGTCTTTAACGTTGCCATTGTAGCTTAAGCTTAACTAAACAATTATGTTTATCAGTAATATTTTATAAATATTTACAAATTAATGGCAATATGGCTTTTGACTTGGAACGCCCAAACTCAGCTCAACATAAATATAACACTCCACTCCAAAACAAACTCCAACAAATCCCCAACGAACATTCGATGCTCGCGGCTTTCAACTTGCACTAGGTTATCATTTACTCGATTATATATATATATATATAGTATATATTTAGTTTTCATTTTTAAGAACACATTTCCAGCTGCAGATCTGCTGATCGAGCTCCTCTCCTTAAAGGTAACACACCAGGTCGTTTAAACATTTTCGTTATCATCTCGTTTTCTTTCCTTTCTTTACTTTTTTTTTGGTATTTGTCGATGCGATTTGTGAAATGTGATGTAGCTTAGCAAATGAGGATCACAATGTTTGGGCTTTTAGTTTGAGCCACTGTTGAGGTTCTCAGCCTCCGGCTCCACGGTGCCCTGATGCACCAGTTTGTCCAAATCCTCCACCTTGTTGCGCTTAAAGAAGCCGCACTGCAAAAAAAGAGGATAAATGTTATCTTAGGGAATATTTTAGTTTCCCTTCACTTACCTTATACATGCCGTAGGTAACAGCTGCCAGCAGCAATAGACCACCCAGTATGGCCAGAATGTAGACCCAGAAGGGCGTATGGCTCTCCAGATGCTTTGATATGACCACAGGCTCCAGCTTGCGCCGGATGGCGAGTGAGCTGCCCGTGGGATCGCCCTCCTTGCGCACGTTCAGATCGATGAGTATGGCAAAGAACTCCCACGGATCGATCAGAATGGCGTTCACCTCGTTCAGATCGACGCTGAAGCGCATATTCAGATTGATTGGCTTCTCGGGCTTAAAGTTGTAGACGCGCATCACGGCGCGCAGACAGATGGTCATCTCGGGATCGCGACAGTTAAAGACAATGGTGCGATTCACCGGCAGCTTGCCCTTAAAGTCCTCGCTGAGCAGATCGTGCGCCTTGATGTTCGAGATGCGCGCATATTGCTCCCGATTGGCGGTGAGGGCTTTCAGATCGCGACGCTTGCGGGTCATCGAAGCGGTGGCCACCGAATCCGAGTCCAGCACCTGCCAATTGCTGCTCGCCTCGTACTCCATGCCGTGCTGGGTGACCACAACGCGTTCCATGTGCTTGCCACTGCGGCTGGCGGTGGAGATCTCCACGGGATTCATAATGATCTGGGTGTTGTTCTGGTCCAGGAGCTCAATGTGCACCAGCTGGGCGTCGTAGCTGGCCTGCATGCTGAGATTGCCCACATTAATGATGGGTATGGTGGCCGCGGAACCGGCCACCTTGTACGCAACGGGTATGTGGAACACCAGCTCCAGTCCGTCCACAGTGCTCGGGCCGTTGCTCTTGATCTCGTAGTTGTTGACCACCACGGCTGAGTTCGAATAGTGTTCCAAGTCGATTTGTCCATTGGTTTGACCGCTGTTCAATTAAATTGAGTTGGGATTAGGTTTGGATTTGAGCAGCTGGATTTAGTTGAACTCACCCGGAGGCATCGATTTCCGTGTACTCCTTGAGCGCGATCAGGCTGATCAGCTTATTGTCGCTGGGATTCTGTTCCAGGCCCGTGCTAAAGACCTCGGCGCTGATCGTCAGCGCGCTGCCCGTCAAACTGCTCATGTCGAAGCTAATCGTGATGCTGTCCCGATCGCCTTTGCCCAGGGGTCGACCCCTGTTCAGATCGCAGACCATAACGGCCTCGCTGACCTTGCAGTTGCCCGGAATCTGGGCAAAGTTCAGACGCGTCGAGCTGGTCACGTTCAGCTGGGGCAGATAGGCGGTCTCGCCTCGATTCGTGACCTCGTAGTTAATGCGCAAAGTGCGATCGCTGCCCAAGATATAGCTGGAACTGTGGGAGGGATCAAGGAATAAGAATTGTGACTTTATCATTTTTCCTAGTCAGGTTGACTTACCTCACATCCTTGGCGCTCAGCTGCAGATCAGCGATGCAAACGTCGGTGGCGCAGCCTGTGCTGAAGATGATCTTCTCGGAGTAGACCTTGGCATCCTCGGGATCCACAGCCACGCAGGTCTCGCAGAAAACTAAGGTAGGTCAATAAATAAGTAAGGACCCGAACTTTACATTTATTTTCGCGCACTTACTTTCAGAGTCGGGCACCTTTTTGGTCAGCTCGTAGTGCATCTCCAGCTCGATGGGCTGGAAGATGTCCTTCTCGCTGTAGCGCACCTCGCAGTCGAAGACGCGACATTGGTTCGTCGTGCCCGCCGTCGCATTGAAGCTCAGCTCGCTGGACTGCGACTGGGTAAAGGTGGCTCGCTTCAGCTGAGCATCAATCACAATCCTAATGGCCATCTCCTGCTGCTGGGCAGCGCTGCCCTTGGCCGTTGTGCTCAGCCCGTAGCAGGCCGTGATCTGCACCCGGTTCTGCTCGGGCTTAATCTCGCGATTCTGCGAACGCACGCTGGCCACCAGCTTGACCACGGGATAGGCGCGATACAAAAACAAAGCTTCCGCATTGGGCGCACCCACCGCAAAGTCATTAAAGCCATTCCCATCGATGTCCGAGCCACGTGAAAGGCCGTGTCCGAACATGTGCTGGCCGTACTTGGAGGGTTCCTGCTGCGGGGAGTCCAGGCGCTGACTGGGCTGATCACGCAGGCCCAGCTTGTCGCCCAGGTAAATGAACACGGAGCCATTGCCCGCAAAAGGCGCCCCAACAGCAATGTCTGAGTAAGTAAAAGTTCAAGATTAGATAAGCATAAAGTAAGGAAGGAGTAGAAAGGAGAGATGGGGGAAAAGCTACAAAAAAATATGCTCAAAAAATAATTTAAATATTTTTATTATTTATATTGATTTTCTATCTGGAGTACAATTTTTTTTTAATTTATTTTTTTTTTATTTATTTATTTATTTTTTTATTTTTTTATTTTTTTTTTTTTTTAAAACTATCTTTATAAGAAGTATATCTTGTGATCCGAAGCAATAACTATAAACCAACAAACAATAACAAGACCAAGTCTCACTAAAGAAAGGAATGTCTGATGTGGGAGACTTGAGGAGGGCAGGGAATATTTGTCAGTCAGAAAATCGGGGCCAACTTACCGTTGTAGCCGTCGTGATTAATGTCGCCCAGACGCGTCAGCGTGGTGCCGAAACGTGCCTTGGCCGTAACGGGCAGCGGACAGCGCAAAATCTTCATCTCAAAGTTAAACTGCAAACGAAGGCAGAAAAAGGATTAGTCATCAAGACAAAACTCTGCGTTTGCTGTTGTGACTCACCCGTCCCTTGTTGAGGAAGACATAGATGGCACCGTTGTCGTGGGACTCCTCGAGCGAATGCTGCGGCGCCGCGATAATCACGTCCGTCAGATTGTCGCCGTTGAGATCCTCGGCGAGCACCGCATAGCCAAAGTACTCGCCAAACTGTTCGCCGCGGAACACGTGATACTTGTCGATGGTCTGGCCGCGGACGTCGAAGATGTACGCCTCGCCGGACTGTTCGTTGGCCTGGGGCGCGGTGGCCACATAGATCAGGCGCTTCAGGTCGGTGCTGTCGAAGTGGCCGGAGCCGACGGCATAGCCGAAGTAGGAGTCGTCCGGCTGGTGCCAGCGATCCGGATTGGGTATGTCCGTCTTGTAGGTGATCTCGGGCGCATAGTCGATGTAGTCGCCGCTGCCGCGTGTCTTGCGGCGCAGCTGCTGGCTGCTGGTGTCGCGCCGGCTGGCGGACGGATCGTCGTCCAGGGTCACCTTGCGGTAGCGTATAACGGAGCCGCGCCACGTAAAGATGCCGGGAGCGCCGATCAGGAACTGTTCGTTGTCGTCGGACACATGGGCGCTGAGTCCCTGCTCGGCCAGTATATAGAAATAGTAGCGCAGATCGTTGTCCTCCTTCACCTGATCCGCCTTCAGGCGCAACGGCGAAATCTTGGTCACGTTCTGCGGCTGATCGGCCAGCGTGTCCGCCACCCAATAGCAAATGCCGTGCATATGATAATCCTTGGAGGAGGGCGCCACAAAGCGCGGCGCACAAACCAACAGCTTGTCCTCGTCCCGTGTGCCGCCGTCCATGGAACCGCCCAGCCACTGATAGTCCCTGCGCTCCGAGTCCCAGGTGTACTCGCTTTGCTGATTGTTGCGGTTGCCGTGTCCGTCGAACACGTACGGACTGCAGCTGCCCGTCAGCAGCGAACACCTGTAAATGGCGCCCGTCTCGTTCACGTTGCGTTGCGCCTCCAGCGTTGACTGCGCCTGTGGAGCGCCCACGAAGACGCTGCAAGTGGGCAAGAGAAAGACAGAGAAAGAGAGAGAGAGAGAGAGGTGACTTTAGTAATAATCAGAACTGGGGCTAGTCATCGATTCAATTGAAATTGCTCTCGTTTTCAGGTTAAAGACGATGAGCGGTCTCGGACACATAACTGTGCTTTGTTTGCAGTTTTGAAACGGTGACCAAGCCGATAAAGACATTATCTGCGAGCATAACGGGCGTATACTTGATAAAAGCACACACAAGGCAACTGTTCGTTTATCGCTTGCAATTTAGAAATGGTTCTGGAGGGGAAGGGCAGGGGGAGGGGGCAACCCAGTAAGGCTAAGCCAGAGGTGAAGTAGACCAAAAGAGACTCTCTTGTCAGCTCTTCAGTTATTCAAAAGAGGGAAGAAGCCAAACAGGAAACACAAGCAAACAATGCAAGTTCAACATGTGTTGGAAAATGGGAAAATACAGGGCGAAAAATGTGCCATTTTATATGGCCTTCAGCCTGTCGACAGCCTCTTAAAAACAGATGCTCCAAAAAATAGCAAAAAAAGCTAAACTAGGCCAGAAAATCGGAGCAGAAGAAACACCAATAAAAAAATATTTTTAAGAAATAAATTAAAATATATATAAGTTATTCCCTTAGAATTCTTTACGAGTTTATTGTTAATAATAAAAGTCGTGCGTGATTTGTGTTGCAATAATTTAGACGCTTCTCAGTTTTTGCTACTGTTGTCATCGCTATGTATCAAAATTTTGCCATAACGATAGAATACTTAACAAACAAACACACTCACACACACTCAATCACAACTACACACACAATGCCACATACCGGTAATCTTATCACAGAAAATCGACTAAAAGCAAAGCTGATAAACACAACACAAGAAATTGGCATTGACTAACTTTTAGCTAGAAATACGAAGCCACAAATTGAAAATGTCTCATAAATGAAAATGAATAAGACTCAGCATATGAGTCGTAATGCACTCAATTGTCAATCTATTTGAAAAGGGCGAACGTGCAATATTGGAATGCTTCAATATTTGCATAACTTCAGCTTTCGTGTTTGATATCAGGGCCCGCACCTAGTTAACCCCACAGACTGTCCACACTTCCACACTTCCCCCCAAGTTGCTAGTTGCCTGTTCAATTGATGGCACGTAAATGACTTCATCATTTGTACAACTTATTAAGTTGTGTGTTTCATTTTTCCTTCGTCTTTTCATTCACTTTTTTTTATGACCCCCAACGGGAGCCCACTTCAGCTCCCTGGCCGAATCGATTTCGATTTGGATGAATCATCCGAAACTCCAACCTGTTTGCGCGCGAGCGAGAGAGAGAGAGAGCGCGAGAAGAAGCTCGTAGATTCAGCTTCAATCTTTTATATGCTCAATCTTGAATCGTTGTCTGTGTAACGTATCTTGGAACGGCACTTACCCGTGCGGGCGCAGGCTGATGGTGTAGCCGAAATATGACGCACGCACTTTCGGCATGGCCGTGGCGAACTGTGGATCTTTGATCTGTTTGTTGGGGCGCGGCGATAGGTTGTAGGCGCTGACGCTGGCCGCGAGGCAGGCGAGGAGCAGCAGCAGGAGCCGGCCTTGCTGTGCCATCTTCATGGCTTTTAAATGAATAGCTATCTTTTAATTTGCAATCAATAAACGAGTTTATTGTTATAGCTTGTAACGCTTGGACACTCGATAAATTTTGATTATATTATCACTAATGCCACACGACGACACATACGCTATAAAGCGACGAGCAGCGTTTAGATCGCGACTGTCTCGAGTGAGTGTCGAAACTTAACTGAAAAGCTGCGCGCGCTCTCAGAGACTTACAGCCGACGCTGTCGCCTTACAGGTAGCTTTTGAGAGTGCGCAGTATTGCTCTCTCAATCGCTTACTCAGTTGCGCTCGCTCCCTCACCTCGCTACTCCTTCACTTTCGTTTTATCTGTTGCTCTTGCACTCGAAAAACGTGAGCGGCTTACACATTTTACCGTTGCTTGTATTGGAAGTGGGAGTGAGTTTAAAGTGCCTAGGTTATGTTCATTATCTTATTTCCATATTTGGCTGGAGTCAACATGCTTGGCCTTCCCGCACAAAATGTTATTTCCAACTGCAGCTCGTACTAAATCAAAAACAAAAGCTAGTCACGCACACATTTGTGTCTGTAACTGCAGCTAGTTGAGCGTAGCTGATTAACAACGAATGCGATTATAAATAAACTATATATAACCGGTTAATCAGCTTTAAAACATAAGTTAAGAGCCCAGCAAAGAAGAATAAAAAACATGCATAGAACGCCGGCTGAGCTTAAAACAGCCTGAGCTTTATTTATAGCCGCTGATAAGAGGACTATTATAATAGCATAAAAACATACACACAATAGAGATAATTGTGTCGGATTTCATTCAACGCATTAAGTGCTTAGTCAGCTTCAGGTGTCCCTGGTGAATCACAGTTTGCATCCAGCGTGCGATAGTTTTTCATTCGCCAATTCTGCACTCAATTGTGCAGCTCAGAAAATTTAATTTAATTATCATGTAACAAGCACATGTTAGTCGACTACCTGTTAAAACGCCGCTTGCACGTTTATGCAAAACAATCAACAAATATTTGTTGTTACTTAAGCGACAAGCATGACAACAAAAGCAGCATAAGTACATATATCCACGTGCGTGTGTATGTGTGTGCGTGCGTGTGTTTGAGCAATCAAGTACTCGTTGACTCGTAACTGACCGTCGTTACAGAAGCAACGCCAGCTTTTGAGTATTTCCCAAAAAAGACAGAAAACTTGTGACTCATTCACTCAAATCCCTTGTAATGTGTCACCCAGTTATGCATACAAACATACAGACACGAAGGCATCTACAGGCAAACACACTCAACGCCATTTGTTTAGTGCCACTAAGGGAATTTGGTTGTAAAAATATAGTAATTAGTTTCTATTCAGTAATAATTAAATGTTTTGTGTGGTTTACATATATTTCTATACTTTTTCTAATACTCTATATTATAACAATATTTTGCGGTGTTTTTGTGTTACTTTTTAGAAAAACTTCAGCTATTAATCCAAGCTAAAATTGGAATTGATTTATTCTTGGCTAATTGGTTTCGCTTTGTTTGACATTCTTTTCTATTTAAGTGATGAGGAGTGTAAGTAAGTGTGTGGAATGCTTTTCTGTAAGTGCAGCCAAGAACTTGACATGGCTAAAGGCATGGCGCCACAGGGTGGGTGGATCCATTGGTATATACCTATACATAAACATGCATATATGTATATATATATTTATATATGGAGTATGTATTTTATATAAAGTTTACATGTGTCTGGCGGCGCTTTGTTGGAATATGGTGGGGCTTGCAGTTAAACGGTTTATGTGCGCATGTTAACGGACAATAAGAATAAGTCGGAACGTGGACCACACAAATCTTCTTTTCTTACGCGCTGTGCGATTGCTGCCATCTCCATCATCAACAACGTCAACAGCAACAACAACAACAAAAACAACGACCGCAGTTGCGGTCAACAAATGTTTAAGAACAAAAGCAGCCGCTGCTGCAAGCGTTGCTGCATTTGTTGTTGTTGCTGCTGCTGCTGCCCGTTTTTGGATTTGGGTTTAATGACCAAGAGAGTGAAAAGCGGCTAAAAATATTTGTGCAGCGTTAACTTTGTGGCTGACTCGATTCCACGGCGACGCGGGGGCGCTGCGTTTCGCAGTCCGACATGGCGCCGACGCAGCAGACAGCAGCGCTTTATGCATTATAATATGCAGCTGTAATTGTTGTTGTTGTTGCTGTTGCAGGCAGACGCTGCCTGCAATTGTCGCCAAGCGTCGCCTGTATCAAAATGTGTCGTTGCGCAATTCATTTGCTGTTCACATTGCACACTCGATATTCGTTCATGCGAATCATGAATCATAATCTTCCAAAAGCAAATGTTGCAACTGAGGGTCATTTGCCTCGGTTCAAAGTGCTTCAGCGAATTTCATCTAATTAATTCTGCTTTAACGGAATGAAAGAAATATAAAATGCAATTATTTTTAATTTAATCTTTGTATGTTAAATTAATCTCATTTAAACAAATTAATGCTTGTTGCAAGTTTTTATCTATAACAAAAGTGAGTGAACAACTTTTGTTATTTAATACTTCTATTCATTTCTTAAGTAAGCTTCTTATAAAATGGAATTAGCTTATAAATTGATAAGAGTAATTAAATATTATTAATATTAAATATATAAGCTTTTGCCCATTACTTTATATTTAATATTACAGGTTATTGAACTTAATGCAAATGTTTCGAAATAATATTTTATTTATTTCCTATTCCCTTCATTTAACTCATCTACTTATTTTTACAATAATATTATTTTGAGTGCTTCAATTTAGTTTTAAGCAACTTCAATTGATGCGAAATAAATTACAGGTTGACGTGATTTTACGCGTAATTTCCGTAAATAATTAGGCGCACTCGCGGCTAATAGCAGGGCGCAGTTGGCTAATTACAATAGAAAAAAACAAATTCGTGGTCATTGCATTAGATTTTTAAAGTGCGAGTCATAAAAATAAAAACTAGGCAACAGGCAGCAGCAGAGGAAGTATCCCAATTAGTTGTACAAGCTATCCCAAAAAAAAAAAATATACTCAGCACTCAAATGCTAAACTCGTTACGAACACGTACTACACTCATAGTCAAAACCCGTACTCAAAACACACAAAAACAAGACTGTCAATTGCCCAAAAAAAGTACAAAAAAACATAAACAAACATATAAACATACGAGCTTGGTTATGAAAAAAAATAAAATAAAAAAGAAAAATTGTTATTACTAACCGCGTGAAATTAAAAAAAAAAAGCAGTATATGAAATTTGATGCTTTGTCATCTGAATCTGTGGCCCGAATTTGGCGACTCTTCAAAGTGCCCTTGCCAAAAAAGGGTATATCAAGTGTGTGAATCAGCTTACGAAAATATTCCCTATACTAAACTAATACTAAAAGCTACTTGGATAACTTATAAATGGATGTCTATAAGAATATATTGGCTGAGTCTTATATATAACATATTTAGTCTTTAATATAACACAATGATTTATTTGACTACTTGATTCACTTCTCTGATGAATCATTATTCAAAGCGAAGCTTACACAATTCACTTTGAGCCCAGGCATTGATAATGTGAATTGTGCTACGCCTTAAATGAGCTCTTATCAGAAACTGGAACTTGTGTGCGTAAGTTATATAAGCCATAGATATATGTATAAACATATATATACAAGCAACTGAATCATCTGAAATGTGCAATGAATGCAGTTTAAATACAAGCTTTCCAAGTGGGGATTTTTAATACTTAGAGACTATTGATTTAGATAAGCTCTAATCAGCTCAGCTTAACAAAAGAAGCTCAGGTTTTCTTCTGCTTTAAATAAGTACTCAAAGCTAAGCAAAGTTTAAGCCCTGATCTAGTTTTAGTCTTTTTTTAATGTATTTTTTTTATTAGTTTTTTTTAGAGTATTTTCCCGGGCGACTTAAACTTTAAAGCGTCGCTTTCTTCAGTCTTTGGTTGGTTGAAATTGTTTTTAAAGCTTGATTTGATTTGATTTGCGGCTCTCGGTTTAGTTTCCGTGTGATGTCATCGCCGGTGCCCGTATTCTAAGCAAATTGCGGACGCCATCAGGTCTATGTTCGAGTACTCCGGATCCGAGTATATATATCCATAACGTACTCGTATGTGGGTCGAGCCCGAGGAAAAAGAAGTGAGAGTTTGTCAATTGCTCAGAGATCGGAGAGACGCGATCTGTGGCAATTGGAATTGATGGCAATTGTTGTTGAAGTTTGTTATTTTTAGAAAATGCTGTTTGCTAAGTGTTTTTTAGTGGCTTTCGAGTGGTTGCCGAGCTCAAAGTATTTCTATTTATTTTTTTTGGTGTTTTTAACTACTATTTTTTTTTTGTTGTTTTTATTTATGCAGCTGCCAAGCTAAAAATTTACGACTGAGAACGAGTTTTTTTTTTTTTTTTTGGTTGTTTGTTTGCTCTCGCTGACAAACTATCGCCATTATTTGGCGCTGCCAAAAACAAACATTTAATTATGGGCCACATAAAAGTAGTCAATGGTGTTAAATGCCCACAAAGGCAGAGCCCCCAACTCGCTAATTGACGCTAATAAATTTTCAATATATTATATTTGTTTTTTTTTTTTTTTTGTATATACCCTGTACTTATTTAAAATGGTTGTCAAGTGTTACTGACTGAAGAAAGCAACTTTGATGCTATAGAATATATATTTATACTAATACATTTATAGAAGCTTTACCCAAGATCAATAAGTAGAGATATTCAGATTTGGGTTTTTCTAACATTATTAAGTATTCGAATTCCTCTTTCCCTTTTAAGCAACTTTTAGGAATACAAAGTTTTTTTTTTCTCTTAAGAAATAAATGGCAAATGGGTATCTTTACAGGGTATCTGCCTGTCTCTTATTCCTGTCGCTCACACCCTTGTTTATTTCAGTCTGAGTTCAAGAGGCTTCTTTGATTGCTCAATTTGGGGCGGAGCGCAGACATATTTTAGAGCATTGTCATGAAATCGAGCCACAGCTGCGAAATATTGACAAAGGTGTTGCTGGCCAGGGGAAGCGGCTCCAATGCAGTCGCCCCTGCCCCGCCCACCGCCCTCCCACCGGTCGCTGCCCGTCTGACGAGAAATCAAATAGGAGAATTGCTTGGCACATTTATTTATTCCTTTTTTTTCTGTGCTGACAATATTTCAAAAGACAAATATTTGCCGAAGGCGAATAACTGCACGACGAAGTATTCGAGTACGCACTCACACAGACACTCAGGAGTATTCATAGGCACTCACCTGGTGGGACGCATGACTAGGGTGAAGCCAAAATAGCTGCTGCGCGTTTGGGGCAGCTGGAAGTTGAGATCTTGTGGGGCACGGATGACAAGATTCGCACGAGGCGCGTAGTTGAAGGCGTCCACACAGCCTTGGGGGCGTGGCCACAGTTGCAGCAGCGTCAGCAGCAGAAGCGAAATAAGCAGGCGGCACATCTTTGCTGTTGTTGTTGTTGTTGTTTAATTTGAATTAAAATAACATCAAATTAAATTTGCGCATGCGTAATTTCACTTGCTTCAAATTGAATTTTATTAACGAGGCACAAACACACACACACACACCAAGCTTTTGTTGAGCTTATAAATCACAATTAAAACAAGCTTGGGGATTATTTATGATTTATTGAATTTAATTGACGATTTAACACGCACTTTTTCGCTGTCCGCAATTTATTTAATTTATATTTATTGCAGTTAAGCTTCACAGACACGTTTTTTATTTAACCCGAACTTGTCGTCGGATTTATTTGAATTTGTTGTCACTGCCTGCTTGAAGTACGCGACACGCTTTATAACGGTTTCGCTTTAATTGCACTTATATAAAAGCTACTAAAAAGAAACTCGCGTAATTCGCCTATGTTGCAACCGTCGCTTGCCGCAGCCTCAACTGGAGCTGTTGCCGCTGCTGCTCCTTGCTCATATAGAGATCGTGCGTGCACTGCGAGTGAACGTTCTCTTACTTCCCGTATAACTTCACTCGACGGCCGCTTGGAATGAAATGAATTGTCCGCCGCCGGCAGCTCAATTGGCTCTGTGTGTTCTCTTGTCTTTTTTTCGGTCTCTTTTCGACTGCGCTGTGCTTTGCTTTGATTTTTGTTTTGCTTGTGTGTGTTACCATAGGCACACCCGACAACGTTGTCGCAAGCAATAACAACACAAGTGAAATGCTATTATAATAACTCTTTTGTGGATATTGGTGGCAAGGAAAACTATCTGTTATAGCTAATGAGATTTATAGAATTTATAGTTAATTATATATATATTTTAAAATATTAACTTATATAAATAATCATACATATTTGTCGGCTGGCTTCAAGTGCAATCTCTTTCAAGAATGCACTCAACTACTCGTGCTTGCATGTGCTCTCTTTCGCTTATGCATTTGCACACCCTCTCAGAAGTACATCACCCTCTCTCACACACATACACACACCCACACGCACCCAATCGGGCGACTGAGTTGCGTTCCTTATTGTCACCATGGCGCGACTGCAATGAATGAGTGAACTTTGCTTGTTCCTTAAATGAGGAGCTGAGCTGGGGCAGCGATTTGTCAGGCTTTTATTTTTCGAACAATGCGCATAAATACATATTTGCTTATAATTAAAAATCATATTAAGCATTCAAAATGCCCGCAGACCCGCCGAATGATCAGTTTGGACATGCAAATGAAGAGCACATGTCGGCCATAAAAACTCAACAAA
Source organism: Drosophila lacertosa (assembly GCA_004143845.1). Taxonomy (NCBI): domain Eukaryota; kingdom Metazoa; phylum Arthropoda; class Insecta; order Diptera; family Drosophilidae; genus Drosophila; species Drosophila lacertosa. Next base: position 38,504 of record SCDZ01000456.1, on the reverse strand, counting down.
GGATGACGACTTATATATGTTTTATACATATACATACAAATACATATGTATGTGTTTACTTGCATGCAGTGCTTTTTGGTGCTTTAAATTACCGAAATGCAGTCAATGAACTTGTAGGCAAAATAAATGCGCTACATAAGGCATTGTTTATATACAATAAAAGTGCTTATCAGCTGTGCAGCGATATGAAAATTCAGTCCGACAAATTTGTTGGGGTAGGTCGCTGCTGTTAATGTGCCCGTGACATGAAATTGAGCCGAATTACGCGTTTGACAGACGCTTTAACATGCGGTCGGGTCACTGTCTCAATTAGAAAGCACTTAGTAGGGAGCAGAAAGAGAGTGGGAGAAAGAGAGAGAGAGGGAGTGGAAGATTGAGTGCGTGCTTGGAAGCCCGAGTCAACTCAGGGGGCTGATAAGCCGCAAGTCTTTCCATTTGCTAGACTCTGTCGCTGTCTCCCTCTCTCTGTGTGTGTGTGTGTGTGCGTGTAATTGAATTAGTATGCCGTTTATCAAGCACAATTGTAAAACAATAAAAACCTAAGAAACTTCAAGCGCTGATAAGCCAATTGCATTGCCCCATAAATGTCAATTCACGGCTTGTGTTATGTGCCCAGAAATACCAATTTCAATTTTTTTTATATTTTCATTTTCGATTCCACTTTCCACTCCCAATCCCAATTTGACGCACACGTTTTATGCATAAATAAAATTCCTGTTAAAAGCCATAAATACGTAATACTATAGTTGTAAGTCATAAACATCTGTGTTTATTTTGCTTTGGGGTGAACAGAAACAACAACAACGTTAAAAACAGACAACATCGTTTTTTTACTGATGCTCAGCAATACCTAAAAGTTAATTCAAGGAGAGGACAATTTATATCGTTAAGCAACTAGAGCTAATCAAAATCAGACACTGATTAATTTTATTATTGTGTTATACTATATTATATAGAGTTACAGGGCATCTCTTAGTTGAGCAGTGACTAGCTGATTATTTTATTTTCTTTTTGAAGCTTGGCAACACAATTTAAATGGTTGCAAAGTAAACAAATGCGACTTGCGGCGCGGCGCGGCAAACGTTGCACGCACAAAGTGTCGATTGTTTGTGCCACGCCCACAAGCAACACACGAGGCGCAGCTGAAAATCATAATGCAACGCATAATTATGCGCTCGCTAGCCGATTTGACAGCAATTAAAGGCACTGCCTCAGCCACAAATTGCAGCCGCACACAACAACAACAGCAGCAGCAGCAACAACAACAGCAGCAACAGCAACAACAACAACACCTGCAACTAGATGCGGTCGCTGCGGGGGCAGCATTATTGTGGTTTTTAATTGAAGTTCATGACCCAACAATCGCCCTCGCACGCGTCTGTTCTTCAATGTTGCTGCTGCTGCTGCTGCACTTGAAACAGGCTGCAACATGTGCTAGCAACAACAACAACACAAATTGAACTGTTCAAAATGAGTTTCGCCTTCAGAATGGGGTGCGGATCGGTTGAGTTTCCAGTTTACAGGGCTGCCCTTGAGATGATCTCTGCTCCAATTCATTTTAAATTATGTGTTGCTGCTGTTGGTGTTGCTGTTGCTAGTTGCCAGTTGCTGTTGCTGGTGTCGCTTTTTTCTGTTTTATCATGCCCCCAATGGATTTAACTTGTACTCATAATTATCTGTCGCCATATACTTGACGGAAGTTTCATGCACTTTTCCACATTTACAACTTCACGAACGCTTCGCATTTATAGAAATGCATTTATCAATTTATCAACAACAACAAGCAAACATTCTGGTTGTCTGTGTGTGTGTGTGTGTGTGTGCGCATAATCTCTACCACATACGCATGTGTGTCGTATCTACAATAACTAAATAACTATAAAGCAGCTGACTACGTGTTTCTAGTTGCTGTCTCCCTCTTTGATCTGCCATCTCCTTTGCCTTTTTTGTTGCAGCTGTGAAAATATTGTAAAGCGATGCCTTATTTGGTCAACGTGTGGGGCGAGTGGGCGCGATTGGGGGGGGGGGGGGGGGGGGGGGGGGGGGACAAAAGGAAGTGCTGTCTGCTTTATAAAGTGAAATCAATGCAGGTGTGCTGAACTCTGACGTCAGCCACATTGATTTGTTGCCGTTCCCCAAATCATATTTAAATATTTTTTAATATATTGCGACACGAAACAGAGGCAAGCGCATCAAATTACAGTTTTCTTTTAAAGGCACAAAATGCGTTAACTACAAAAAAAATAAAATAAAAAAAATATTACATATGTATATAATTAGTATATACAAACATACATACATCATTTGTGTAAGTTTAAAAACATGGCCAAACAACAATCCATTTAATGTGCATATAAATTGAATGCAATAATTATATTTTATTAAATATTTTCCATTTTATGTTAGTTTGTTTAAGTTAACAATATAAAAATAATAAAATAAAATAAATAAATATTATAAAAAAAATATAATAAAGTGTAATCCGTTTTATAAAATTGAATATTTCTTTTATTATTTATTATTTTTAATTTTTAATCGAGCAATCTTTTTATTTTTAATTTATTAAGCAAATACCAATATAATTTTTAAATTCCGGCAAATCAAACAAATTATAGTTATTTAAGCACTGCCTATTATTATATTGTTGAGCTATAATTTTCTTTTAAGTATCTAGTTAAAGTTCTTCATGGCTATTTTCTCAGGCAGCGCATTGTTCGAACCCCTTTTTATTGTGTCAATGTTTTGGTTGGCTTGGCTGTGACTGTGGTTGGTTTGGGTTGAACGGTCCCGTCTAAACGCTTTGCATTCCATAAATAAACCACTGCAGTTTTGACTGAAACGGAATGGCATGCCAATCAATGTCAGACAGTCGCCCTAACCCCGGCCATAAAAACCAAATGGACAACACCTTTTTATGCTGGCAGGCGCCGTCGACAGGTATATAAAAATAAATGCAAGTAAATAATAAAAGAAAAAAAAAGAGTGAAATGTTGTTGTTGTTGTTGTTGTTGCCGTTACACTAATTGAAACGGAAAGTGTAGCAGTTGTCGCAGGTGCGTGGTCTGTGATCTTTTTAATGGAATCTCTCTCAAGGCGACGCCGAACACTAGACGCCTACTTAATGTCACCTTTCGAGGGAAATATACTTTCGCTGTCTGAGACCAAAACTTTACCATTCATACCATTCATTTATATTCGTTTATATTCATTTTACAATTCAGCTGCCGTTTTCCGGTCGCGTCGCGTTGCCCGCAACTGTGTCAAAGACATAATCAGGCGTGTAATTCGAGCTGAGCAATCTGAAGATAAATGTAGTGTGTCTTATGAGTATAAGTATGCAAAAAACCAAATAAAAAAAAAAAAAACCCGTACAATACAATATTTGACTCATGGTCGCAACTTGATTGAGTTACAAAGAGAGAGAGTTTAATATTTCCAACCAACAAACACCTAAACCAATGTCGAATTAGTTTTATTATCAGCAACAGACTCTGCTGAGTATGTTAAACATTTGGCTTATCAGACCCAATGTGTAATGTTTTTAATGTCGTCTCGAGCGCACATTGGCACTCGTCCATTGCGTTTGGCACGTTGTCGTCATAAAATAATCAAACTATCTGTTAAATGCTCTCGACACATCACATAAAACTTCTGTTGTGTTGTTGTCGTCGCAATTAAAATTCAAATCAGGCAAACGCCCCGACAACACAGCAAAGGGGCGTGGTTAAGGGGGCAGTGAAGCGGTAAACGCTGCAGCTGCAATCGCATAAATATAAAATGGGCATAAATTTAATAAATAATTATTGGTTGCTGGTAGAATTTTAAGCATTTAATAGCATTTGGTAATAGCCGTACATATAAACATAGCTAAAGTGGCTAATAATTTTGTATTTAATTGTTTTTTCTTTTATTTTAATGACATTTTTATTTTTTATTTCTAAATTGATTTTGCCTGCGTTGCCAACTACATCAATTTAGCAAAGACACACACTTCCCAAACAAACAGTTCATTGCGCAGTGCAAATGCAAGCAGTGCATGCATACAAGCAAGCAGTTTACGTGCAACCGGAAGCACAGCAAATATATGTTGCATACTTTTGAGCGCAGTTCAATTTTATTCAAATTAAAAGGCGCTAAGAACTTATTAAAATAATAATAACTTAAATTAAAACTTGGCAACTTTAAACAAATCAGTACACAAATATAGAATAGAATTTTGTTTACAAAGCTACCCTTGAAATGTATGACAATTAAGTTTAATTAATAAGAAATTATACAATGTGTATTTACATATTCCAATTGATAACAAAATCTAACATATACTATATATACTATACAAAAGGAAAATGTAATGCTTTAAATATGAATTGTGTCATAAAGGTGATAACAAATCAGTTTGCTTGAAATCTGAAATATGCCATTTAAATTTTGCCAGCGTTGACTGTTTGACAGATTTCAATATAAATGAAAATTTACAAAATCCTTATGCTACATTTCACATAATTAATACGCCTGGCACATTTTGGCACAAACACACACACACACACCGAGGGAAACATATGTGAGTCTTACCTGCATAATTTAAGTTGGAAATAGGCGCATCTATTAATTTATGCATATGCACACGAAACATCTAAACGAACACACACACACATGCACACGACAATGTTGCACACAAACACACACACATACATACATGCACTGTCCAACTGCAAACCGACTAACGAGGATTATAATGACGCTGTCTAGCCAATTGCAATGGCTTTTGCTTTGATGTAAAGTGCCGACAGCAGAACAAGCCTAAGCGGACTAATACACACACACACACACACACATACACATGCACACACATACATTTTAACACACACAGAAATCAGTCTAGACGAGACAACAGGCAGACAGCTTAACGCAAAGCAATTTCTTTTTTGTCATCGAATATCCTTGAGGCACCGCAAATTGCCGCCACTTAAGCCGCCCCCCCCCCCCCCCCTGCCACGCCCCGCCGCCCACTACTCCACCCAGTTGCTGCCCCTGCACTAATTAGCGTGAGAAACGTGTGTATTCAAATTGATAAATGCTGCATTTGACTTGCAGCACGCATAATCTGCACCTAACGAGGCTTTACTGTACTGCACAGCTCACTTTGATGTTTACCAATAATCGGTTTTTGTTTGGTCATCCATTTCATTTGATATACGATATAGTTAAACGTCGTGCCCCGCCCCATTTGCTATACCCGCCCCTACCACCCTCCTCCCCCCCTCCATCCCCACACGAAGACTTCCTGTTTGCGCATATTGCATTACGCTGTGGCAGCCCTTAAAAGACTGAACCAAATATCACGCATACGCAGCGTTTGCCTGACCCACAGAGCAGTCGCAATTCATACATTTATTTTGCCATAAACTTATTAATATCAGTGATCTGAGAGTGATTCATTCATTTCATTCATTTCCTGCGACCAGCTCAAATGTCAGAGATTGCGCTTTGATGTGCGCTGCATTTGAATTTTGATTTATATATTTTCGACCCGGGGGCGGAAATCAAAACACAAACAAGCATCTGCATTTTCAATTATACTATATGTTTATATATATATATACATATGCATGTGGCGAAATTCATTCATAAATTACAATTATTGCACTGCCCAACCAAATAAAATAATTAAAATAAAAGTGCAATTCAAAGAAAGCGGCAATGAAAATGCAATTTTCCATGCAATACAAATAATAAGTTAAATGAAAATTGAAAATCGCAAATTAATGTGTTACGCTTAGCCCATGGCCCACAATTTGGCTGGCAGCAGCTGATTGCGCATACGTCGCGTGGTACGCGCTACTTTTGCACAGCGAGAAAAACAATCAGCTAAGCTGAATTTTATACTTAAATAGAACTTTATTTCATATTTAATTAGGCATTTTTCGCTGAGTGCAGACTTCAGCTGCGTTGCACTTACCAAATGTGGCTGCCACATGCATTGCTCTTGTCCAAGTCATTAGTTAAGGCACAAGAGTGAGAAAGAGATATAGAGAGAGAGCGAGAGAGAGAGATAGAAAGGGAGCCTTAATGCACGCGCTGCACGCCATTGCCCAATAAAACGCTCAACGACGCTGCCGCGTTGCAAGGGCCAAAACGGCAAGTTGAAGCAGCCGCAGCGGCAGCCGCAGCGTCGTCGTCTGTTGCACATCAAAATTTCTTAATTTTTGCTGCTGCGGAGCGTCCAGCGCAAGTCGAGTGCACGACGTGCAGTTTGTTTTAACAAATATCTGGCAATTAGATCTAAATTATGACGCTGTTTGCGCCATAAAGAAATCGCTTTTCTCGCTTGCCAGTTGCCGACGGCCGACTCCAACTTGGCCAGTTAGCCAGTTAGCTGCTGTTGGCCAGTTGCTTAGTTGGCAGCTCGCTTGTTGCAAACAATAGACAGTTAAGGCCAGGCAGATATTTTTATGTTTATGTTTATGTTTATGCTGATGTTTACTATATGGCCGCAGCATGGCACTTGCTGCATTTAATGAGCCACGCAGCTTGGCAACAACACACACACACATACACAACTGCAACCGGAAATGCACACAGACACACAACGTATTAAGTTAAAAGAAAAGAAAATGAGAAGGCAACGAGACTTGCAAATACCCTTAAAGCATATTTACGATATTTTAAGTGAGCTCAAGTAAAGGTGATTTTGGCTAGAGAGTGCTCAACTTGGGTATACCCTGTGTGCAGAATTTGATTAGCATACAGTTTACTTGAACGTACACATAAAAACAGATAAGATCGATAGACATAATTAAGTATATACATACCTACTAATGGGATATATCCATCGTCGATCTCTTATTATTATTAGCTCCAACAACTTCATTGTTACTTATATATATATATATATGTATATGCATACATATATAGTATGTATAGTTATCAGAGTTCAATCTTTTCTGATGCCCCTTATTCCCTAAATTCTCAAGATCACAGATGATGAAAAAAATATATACATATATATCTTTAAGGTATAACTGCTTTCTACAGCCTGCACAACTTAACTATATCATTACTTTGACCAACTTTAATGACTACAGGGTATAACATATGCAAAAGTATTAAAAAAAAAACAACCAAAAAGCATGGGCTGCATCAGCTGTTCAGCAGCAGCAACAACAACAACTGCAACTGCAACTGCAGCAGCAGCAGAAACTGCAGCAGGTTCCATTAAATGCTCACGCACACACTCTCTCTCTCCCTCTTTTCTCTCTCTCTCGCTTTCTTGTTACCAAGTGGTTAACTGATTAAAATTAAAATTGAAAATTTCAACGGCACACTTGCAACGTTTTTTTTGTTTTCGCCCAAAAGTCCTTTAAAACACGATGCAACAAGTAAAAATAAGTGACAACAAAAAGCAATTCTCAAATCTCAAAACGTTGGCAAAGTTCTCGCTCTCCCATTCACACTACCACTCACTCTCTCTCTCTCTCTCTCTCTCACTCTCTCTCTCTCTCGGTCTCGCTCTCGCTGTTGGCTGTGTTGGCTACCTAAACGAGAACTTTGGTTTTCAAAATTCAGTCGGCATTCGACCATCAGTTGGGGCGCACGTCTTTCAATCCGCCCAAAGTCGACAGAAGGCGACGCCAAAGTTTTGTGTCGCGCTAAAGTTGTTAATTTAAACATATAAAAAACAAACACAAAACTGAAATAAAACACACAACAAAATTAATTTTATTAATTCGTTTTGATTTTGATTAACTTGTGCAGCGCTTTTTTCCTAGCCATGTGAAATGTAAGCAGAAAACGCGCTAAAACAGAGACAACTAAATGCTAAATTTATTGCCCAGCTATGCAGTTTTTTTATTTACACATATTCCCCAATTAAGTACTTATATTTATGCTTGTAATTTTATGTAACAAAAAGTTGAAGTGTAACAAAATTAAATTGTGACCAAATTTTGTCAATCGAAAAAGCGTGCGGCGAAAAAAAGCTCATAAAACCAACGCAAATTGACTGCAATAAAAAATTATAATAATTGCAAATAATAATTATTAGCGCAGCCAAATTATTACTGGAAATCTGTTTGAGCTATTTATTTAGTTATTTCTGCTGCCAAATTTGAGCCATAAAAAATACGTCAATTTACAAAAGTTGGCTAAAAGCTGCATTGGCAAAATTGCCTAACAAGAAAGGTAAGAGAAATCTAAGAAATATTTAAAGAAATTTTTTTAAATTATTTTAGCTATTTTATTTTATGAATTTATCTGTTATAAGAAATTCTTTTTGGTAGCAAAGAATCAAGCCCGATTTTGTGCTTTGTTAGTTAACGGCATTCTTCAGCATTTGGAGCGATTGATCAACTGATCTCCAAGACACAAAAAGGGTTTGTCTGGTGTTAACAACTTTTTGTAGTTAGCCAACAAGGTGTGAAGATTGCTTTCTGTTTTGTGTTTGTTGTTTGTTTATTTTCCTTCTATATATATTTTTTTTTTGTTTTGCTTAGAAAAGTGTCTGCAAACTGTTTTGCTCAATGCAGCTGCACTTGCTTCATTCAGAGCGCAGTTGCAATAATGAAAACAACGTTAGAATGAAAAAAGAAACAGCAACAACAACAACAACAACAACACGAAACGGAAAATAGTTCCACGTATATTTGCGCGTCTCAGACAATAACAAAATTCTTGCATAGCTGTCAACACAGAATTATCGAAAGACTAAATAACAGATCCAATTTCAAGTGCGACGATATTTATTTTCATTTCTAGATGGTTTATTTCTTTTATGTCTTATGCTCTCCGCCAGCAGACAGCTTTGGCTGCTCTGACGAAAACAACACAAAACTGAAGTTGTAAAATAAATGCAGGAAAAGTGACTGAGGTAGAAGGGGTAAAGACTCTAAGTAAACAGCAATTTCACGCAACTAAGATGGCAAATAAACATCAACAACAACAACAACAACAGCAGTAAAAGCGACAGAAAAAAAAGTCGCGCGCGCTTTTCTAAACTTTGGCAGCGGCAATTGCAATCCTCCTGATTTCCTGTTTACTGAAGCTGACTTTGAGTCGCGAGCTGAGCTGCCGCTGGCGTTAATGAGGCGTTGTTGTTGCCAGCGTCGTCGTTTATGTGCATTAGATCAGCGGCAGAACGGGGAACAGCAACAACAAATATGTGCCCAGCACTTTGCAAGTGTCGGGTTTTCGGCCAACGTTGCGTATGTGCAATGCAAACGAACGCGTGACGTTCGAGCGCTAAGAAAACAAACAAACGACCAATGGATCACATGATGCGGCTGCCGCCTGTCTCTCTATCTAAATGGCTGTGGGAGGCTCGGCTCACACACACACACACACTAACACACACACACACACACGGACAACATAGCCGGCAGCCGGCACTGGCCAACGGCAGCAGCAGCAGCGTCAGTTTGGCTGCTCGATTGACCGTCGCCGTCGCCGTCGCCGTCGTCGTCGTCGTCGTCGTGTGGCTCTGCGGTCGTCGATTTGATTTGATTTGTTTGTTGGTTTATGTATATTTATTGAAAATTTACTGCTTGCATAACAAACGACGACGTCGCTGACGCTGACGTTGATGCTGCCACAACTTCCCCCCCGCCCCCTCTTCAGTGTTGACATCCATTGAGTAGCGAGTAAAAAGGCCAGCCTGAAGCGGTTGAGTGTGTAAAAAATAAAGCTATATTTAAGTTGAAAAAAAACACTCCAAGTCCACTCATTCAGACAACTGCACAATTAGGTTGCGCGCTTGCAGTTCAGCTTAGCTGAAATCATATAAAAATTGGGGTCAATAGTTGATAACTTTAACCTTAAATTTATACTCTTAATATTCATAGAAAATATTTTAAAAAATTGTTTAACTAAAGCTTATCTAGTTTTGATATTAATCAAACATTCAGACTGTATTTATGAGAGTTGAAAAAGAATTTATTTGAACTCAGCTTAATTTACTTAAATATTTACTTTAGGCATTAAACTGAAGACTTGCTTGATATATGGATAAAATATACCTAAATATCTAACTGTACTATGCAAGTGATCGCTAAAATAACAGCTATGATCAATGTTGAATTATGATTGATAATTCACATAAAGATAAAAGAATAAATATGAACCTTGACTCATATTTTTGTAGAATAAATAACAACAAACTAGACAAAGGCAAAAGTTAAGCTTTTTTAAATATGATCCTTAAACTCAATTTTATATCAAGCCAGATTTGACCGGAATTCGGCTAAATTGGCAGCACTGCCGCTGCCCCCAGCTGCTGTAATATGCAAATTCGCGTATGCGTAAGTGGGCGGCATTTGTTGACAGCTGGTGGCTGGCGAAGAGGATGAGGAAGGGGCAGGGGGAGGGGGGAGGGGGTACCCAGTGGGGGCACTGTCCAAATGTCATTAATCTCGCGCCAAAACTGTGCAACTTTGCGCTGTTGACGGTTCGTTTACTTTGGCTTGATGAGTTTGCTGAAAGGAATTTCCTGTTGTTCCTGGCCCGCAACAAAAATGACAAAAAACAACAAAAAAAAAATAATATTTCCCAAGAAGAAGCGATTCGGTTTGTTATTTATGAAACCAAAAACGCGCTTGGCCCTTTTTCGGCTCGAACCTACGCCACAAACGCCTGCGACAAACAACACGCACACACACACACACAGATACACACAGATACAGATACAGATACATAGATACAGATACGGATACGAAGAGACCCAGACGCAGACTCAGACTCTGACTGAGACCCGCTAAAAGTGCGACGTACGCTAAAAATAACTCAGGTCGGCATTCGCAGCTTTGCTGCTCGCTGTTCGCGTCCTCAGTTATTGCGCAATCGCGGCGGCAACTTTGTTGCCACACCAGCACCAGCAGCAGAAGCAGCAGCAGCGGCAGAAGCAGCAGCAGAAGCAGGAAGCGGCACAAATGGCCTCTCAGTTGTCGCGGAATGCCGAAAGTAAAAAGTAAAAAGTCTGCGCATTTGGGCGCGTAGGTAAACGGATTAACTGCCGATAAGCTATCGACAATAAAAGCAAATATTTGCGTAGTCAGTGGAGCATATTTATTTAAATAAATCAAAATAAATTTAAATAAATAAATATGTTGCACTTAGAAAATATGCTCAACATTGTTAGACTTGGGCCGGACTAAGGCAGATTGAGATACAATTTTATGTAGCTAGATACTTTGTGTTAGAATTATCAGTTTTAGTTTAATCCTATTATATAATACTATACCTATATAATACTATTTATTAGTACTCTTCTATTTTTACTTTTTAAATACACCGAAGAGTAATATTCAAGTTAACAACAATTGGAAAAAAAAGATGTTACTTTAAACAGATTTTTGGGAAAAATATTTTAAATAAAATATTAATATAACTATATATAGTTAAAAAAACAAACTGAATGCTAATGGTATAAAATTTGTTTATGTTTATATTTTCCTTTTCACACTTTTTATCTAATTGATCTATTTCACCTTGGCCACTTGCTAATGAGCTTGACCTGGCTTAAGCTAACTCTTTTAGCTTTGCAGCTGCAACTCAATACTTGCAACCTTTTTGCTTATGCAACACTTGAACTGCATTGAAATTTAGCACCACATTCCAAAAAGCGTTCCTTAGTTATTTTTTTTTGGGGTACATTAGTTGAAAATTGTTGTTTTGAGCTTGCGGCGATCTCTTCTTTTTCTTCTTCTTTGCAATATAATGCACTTGTTGCTGAAGTGCAGCAGCAACAACAACAACAACAACAACAACAGACGCCAGCGGATGCAATTCAATACAAACAACAACAACAACAATGCAATGCAGTTGCTAAGCTTTTGCCTGCTGCGGTGAATGCATTTTATGCTGCTGCTGCTGCTGCTGCTGCTGCTCCTTGCATTTTTGCTGCTGCTGCTGCTGCTGTTGTTGTTGTTGTTGCTTTTGTCGTTTACTGTGCTCCTTCAAACCAAATTTTTGCCGCTGTTGTTGTTGTTGTTGCCGCTGCTTTTGTAAACACTGTGGAATTTCAAGCATTTGCGCGCGCAAAAAAAATAAACTTTAAGTACAGTAAACACTTGAAATTTTGTGAAACTACGCAGACTGCGGCCATTTGACATGGAAAAACTAAATCAATAATAACAGACGAGACAATAAAACAGGAGCATTAACTTAACTGGAAAATTATACCGAATATTAAATACCCTTAAAGAGTTTTGATTGATTTGGGTTTCAGTTAATTTTTATTAAAATTAAAATTAAAGCATCAATCAATGCTTTCTAGGGGGAAGTTTCTGTGGAACATCATAAAGTGGTTTATTGGAGTTGGAGTCTTTAGCTTTAGAGTCTTGGTAAAGTTCACTTTTTCTTATTTTTAAATAGAAGCTTTTAGGCAACAGCAAAGTTTCTTATACAAAAGTTAAGTGACAAATAATATTCAATTTTTTATTTGAAGATAAGGAAGAAGCTTTGGCAAATCGGAGTAATAAACATAAAGAAAAAACTTCTCATACCCTAACACCTTTGAATAAGCCTTGCTTAATGCGTAACACATTTGGTGACATAGTAAAAATGCCCTTAGCCAAGTTTGTTTTTTTTTTCTCTTTGCAATAAACGTAGAAAGCAGTCAGTTTTACTAACAACAACAGCTAGTATTTTTTATAGAAATATATATGTATGTATGTACGTATATATATAAAAAAACCCACTGACTGCGCCAGGTCTAAAAATAGCCAAGCGTCTTGCACGAGGCACGACAGGAATGCAGCTCCAATGCAAGTGCGTGTGCTGCACTTGGACGTGGTCCGTGGCGGCTAACTGTGTGTGTGTGTGTGTGTGTGTGTTGGGTGTGTGTGTGTGTGAATGTGGCTGCGAGTGCAGACAGCGTCTGGCAGGCCGGGTTAACCTGGAAAGCCACTGGCCAGGCAACAGCCGGCAAGGCAAGCGACCAGCCGACCAGCCGACCGACCGTCATATAAAATGTCGCAACGCATGTTAACGCAATAACTTCTTTTTTTTCTCTCTTCTTCTTCTTCTCCTTCTGGCCTGGTCGTGAACATGAACCATGACGCAGTAGGTCATTAATTGTTTACGAGGAAATGTGCAATGTCTGGCCGCAAACGTGGCTTGAACTGTTCGCTTCTCGAGCAGGCTAATTTTGGGCTAGAGTTGAAAGCCCGCGGCTCCGCACTCGCACTCAGGCATTGACAATTGCCAGTTGCCAAGGGGGGAGAGAGAGAAGAGAGGAGAGGAGAGGAGAGGAGAGTTTGCTGCTGCCTCAAGGACGTTGCCAAGTTGAGCAAATTAGGATGCTTGAGTTTAACTAACAGCCGCACATGCAAAAGTCACACTCCAGTCACGTTTCGCTACGTTTGCGCCTACTCAATGCAATTGTTGCATGTCTGTCTCTCTGTCTGTCTGTCTGTCTGTCTGTCTGTCGGTTTGGGTCGCCGTCTGCATATGTTCGCTTTGAGCACGTCCTTAATGTCATGACGATGACGGCAGCAGCCAAAATAAAACAAATGCCAAACTAGCGCGCCAAACAAACTGCAAGTCAGCGCAAACAGGCAGACAAACGCGTAGACGGACGGACGGACCGACGGACGGACAGGGAGACAAACGCGACTGCATTATGCGCCAAACCTACCTAAAGCTCGCGCACCTGCCTCTCAGTCGCCGTCGCCGTCGCCGTCGCCGTCGCAGTCGCAGCCGTGGCAACATTGCAGACAACGACAGCGATGACAGCGGCAGCAGCAGCAACAGCAACAACAGCAACAGGTTCTTTATTTTTAGTAGTCGCATTTTGAAAACCGCCTGCTCAATGTCAACTCAACGTTTGAGACTTAATTGTTGCCTCTTTGCAGTCTTTTTTTTTTTGTTTTCTTTTTTTTTTTTACAAAACATTCTTTGTGCTTGACTGGCGGCTGCTGCTGTTGCTGCTGTTGTGGTGGTTGCATCATGTTTACTTGAGGCATGTGCTTCATTCAAGTGGGGGGGTTAACATTCTGGCTGCTAACAATGCTTCTAAAATACTTGCTCACATATTTGTGCGTTTGTTTAATTGAAATTTCCTGCGTATATACACAAATATATGTTGATTTTATGTTTTGCCGTTTTCGGTTCTCTACTTGCAGCATTCATCGAACGGGTTTCGTTGGTGTTGTTGTTGTTGTAGTTGTCGTTGTTGTTGGTGTGTGTCGGTCGGCTCTTTGCCATGCAGCAGCATCAAACGAACAGTCAGAACAATTTGACATTTCTAAAATCAAATTACAAATACAAGCGCAGAAACATGCTGACAATGCGCGCACTTCCGTTCGCAGCGCGTAAGCCAAACCAATTAGCGGCAACATTGTCAAAGACGCAGACGTCAGCAGCAGCAGCAGCAGCAGCAGCAGCAACTGTAGCAGCAGCAACAACTGCCCGCAAATGTAGCACAATTCTAAGTTTATTTATAGTAATCATATGGAAAGCTTTGCAGGCAATGGCCAATTGCCTGCGCTATGCTGGCCGCATAATTGCCAATGCCAATGATCATAATGTTAATGATAATGATGATGATGACGATGATGGGTATGGGGATGGGTATGGGAATGCGTATGTGAATGCTGGCCATGACCATGACGTCAATACACAAATACAAGCACGCAATACGCACGCCGGCAGCAGCAACATCACCAGCAGCAACAGCAGCAGCGACGACGACAACATTGACGCTAATGACGAGGTGTCAACGGCACGTGAACAACGACAGCAGCAGCAACATTTATCTAGTTCTAGTCCACAAAAGAGTAGCCGCTGCAAGACAACAGCAGCAACAGCAGCAACTACAACAACAAGGAGAGTCATGTTGCCGGCAGCAGCCAAGTCTGGACAGCCATTGATGACTTTGTTAATTGCATTGCTGCTGAGCATGCGGCTCGCATCGGGTAAGTAGCATCCGTCAGATATATTTCACACACTCTTGACTCATTCAGCTTGACCCAAAATCAAAAATGATTGCCTTAAGTGCCGCACACACACACACACACACACACACACAGACACACTTGCACAACATTTAAGTGGCGCCAGTTTGTCAAACGAGTATCTTTTTAGCATACATTTTGGTATCTTTGTATCTGTATCTGTATCTTTGTATCTGTTTCTGTTTTTGCTGTGCGTTCATTCGCCTCGACGTGATTGAACGATAAATGTGACACATTATAACCCAATATGACGCAATTTCTCAGCACATTCTTATTTATTTATCCCATGTGCCAAATCAATTGAAAAAGATACAAAAAAAAAACCCAAAAGAACGTTTAAAAAAAAAATAAATAAATAAAAAGAATTTCAAACAAATTTTCGTTTTCGCATGCCATTTTTTAGCACCCGGCCTTTTTTTTTTATTTTATTAACAGCTTCAAAATATTTTTGCGTTTCTATTTATTTCTAGCTTTGCCATTCGCAAATTTCAAGCCATGTGTTTGTTTTTCACTTTTTGTCAGCGCTTAGAAAATAATATTTGATCAATTTATTAGCAGAAGTTGAAAAAATAAATTGAGTTGCATAGCAAAAATTCTTATTCAAATAAAACAAATGCCAAACGATTTAACACACAAGTGTTTTAACATTAAAATGTAAATGCTTCAATTTGTCATTTAATGAATGCATTACAAAAATAGTTCCATTTTATAAAACTCGATTGACAAGCTGCTAATATTGTTGACTAAAACAACTTTTAAGTAACGAATGCAAAACAAATTGGAAATAATTTTATTGTATAAAGAATGAGGAAGACTTCGATTTATGTAAATAAATATATATTTTTATATATTTGCTTTAAATCCAGTGAAAATTTCAGCCAAATAAACTCTTGTTTCATGCCAGTTTATTTTCTTTTGATCCACCAAGTAGCGCCCTTCCCTGCGATTCTCATAAGTTCATGTAAGGTTAGCAAAATTTTGGTAGAAAAAATATAAGTTTTTTTGTCTGTGAAAAGTTTGCTTTTGCTCCACCAAATAGCACCCTTCCCTGCGATTCTCATAAATTCATGTAAGGTTAACAAAATTTTGGTAGAAAATATATAAGTTTTTTGTCTGTGAATTTGCTTTTGCTCCACCAAATAGCGCCCTTCCCTGCGATTCTCATAAATTCATGTAAGGTTAACAAAATTTTGGTAGCAAAAAAGTTTTTTTGTTTGTTGAAGTGTTTGCTTTTGGTCGACCAAATATCGCCCTCCTATTCGATTCTCATAAGTTCAAGTAGGGTTTGCAAATTTCTGTAGCAAAACTAAAGTTTTTTTTGTGTGTTTGTGTTTTCTTTGTATGACGGCAGCTGGCACCTGTTGGCAGACGCATCTGGGCAGTGGGAAATGCAACCAAATCTATTCAACGAACATCACAAAATCTGATTGCTGTGGCGCCAGTCAGACATTCTCCTACACGGATCGCGAGCTGAGCAGCGTTGAGTATTTCTTTGCCACCGCCATCGGAGACGGCGTCGAGTGTGCGCCGTGCATAGGTGAGTTGGCAACAGACATAGAATAAGATTATATATTAAGATAGCGAAGGGCGTTATAATTTATGCGTATTGCCATGCGAACATTTTTTGCAGAGAGCTGCAAGGGCTTCAAATGTGGGCCAAACAAGAAGTGCGTGAAGCGCAAGGGCAGGCCCAAATGTGTCTGTGCGCCCGAGTGTGGCGCGACATTGCGCCGGAAGCAACAGCAGCAACAACAGCAGCAGCAACATCACAATGCACCCGAGCAACAGCAACAGTGGGCGTCGCCGTCGTCGACGTTGTTGTTGACGCCGCGCGGTTCACGTAGTCTAAGTAGCGAAATTACAAACAGCAATTTAGGTTTAGACGGCGCCAAACGCCAGCATAAACAAAGCGACAATAGCAACAACAACAGCAGCAGCAGCAGCAGCAGCAGCAGCAACGGCGCTGATAACCAAAGAAAACAACAACAGCAGCAGCAACAGCAACAGCAACAAAACCAAGAGAAGCGAATGCCAAAGCGACCGAGTCATAGAAGGGGCACGCAGGGCGAGACGAAGCACAGAAGACTTTTGATTATAGACAGCAGCAATTTGCAAGAGCAGCCCACAACCAGACGACTGCACATGGAGGGCACCAGCAGCAGCAGCAGCAGCAACAGCGGCGGCAAAGTGCAAATGCAGATGAAGGTAGAAATGGAGAGAATGACGCCGCCGTGGGGCAGCGAGCGGCGCAGACATAGAAAAAATAACAGCAGCAACAGCAACAACAACAATGGCAAACACTTAACAAGATCAATGACGACGGCAATGGCAACAACAGCAACAGGAGCCAATGACTCGTCCACGACGCCTGCGCAGACGGCTCAGTCTAGACACAAGTTGGCAAATGCTAATGAACCCGCCAACGACATTAATAGACAGTCGCAGCAAGACAATGCGCCAGCGCGAGTCAGACACCAACATCAACAGCAGCAACATGCTCCAAATCACGAGCAACAATACGACAATGGAACTCAGCAGCAGCAGCAACAACAGCGCAGGCGTAAGCACAAGCACAACCACAAGGATCAGCGTCGCACATCAGCAACAGCTGGTGGAGCAGGGGGAACAGCAGCAGCAGCAGCAGCGAATACCACAATGTCTGGCTCTGGCGGACGTCGTCGTTTGTATCTCGCTGAACACGGAAGTGAAACGGCTGCGTCATCGGCCAACAGCCACGGCCACTTGGCTAATGCCGATGATTTAGCATTTCTGGCTGGAATTTATGAGCCAGCGCCAGTGGTAAGTCAGCGCCACAAATTGCATTGCATACTATTCGGGGCATGCCACATACACACTCTTTCAATTCAACAGCAGCAGCAGCAGCAACAGCAGCAACACACGAATCCGGTTTGCGGCAGCGACGGACGCACCTACAACACCGAATGCCAGCTGCGCAAACGCGCCTGCCGCACCAACAATGCCCAACTGGAGGTCGCCTATCGCGGTCACTGCAAGAGTGAGTACAGATACCCTGTAAAAAGTTGTATATATATATTCTAACTTTAACGGATGCAGCTGCTGGCAGGGTATTTGCTAGTCGGGCACACTTATTCGCTTTTGTTTGAGTGTGCGCCTGTGTAATTATGAGTATAAGTATGAATGTGTGTGCTCGCGTGCCAAAACGCAGCAGCGTCACAATTAGATTAGATGACAAATTATTGCACATTTCAATTACGGCCAACAACTTGTCGCCAGTGGTGAAATCAACTGCCCAGACAGACAGACAGATAGACAGACAGACAGACGGACGGACGGGCAGACGATGTTGCCAATCGATCGGTTGCAGACCTTGCACTTGCCCCGCTCCCTCCGCCAACTTCGGGTTGTGTAATAATTTAATGATACAGGAAGCACTCGCAAACATGCTCAAATGATCAATAAAAACGTACAAGAACGATGAGGAGCCAACTGTTTGGCGAGGCCACAAGAACTTGTTGGATTAGCCGCAAGCGGCAAGCGGCCTGTCGCTTGTTGTTGCTGTGCCAAGACATAAAACGGCAGTGGCAGCAACAGCAACAACAACAACAGCAACAACAACAGCAACAACAACAACATCTAACGTTGGCGCGTGCCGACATGGCAGCAGTTCCAGCGCCAACTCCAGCTTTGTGGAATGTGCAATCGGCCAATCTGGAGATCTGGCAATGGCTATCCCTCTCTCCTCTCTCCCTCTCTCTCTCTCTCTTGCTGTTGGGGCAGCTAACTGGCAATCGGCTTCAATAATACTCACTCGTAATTTTGTGCAGAAAAATGAATGCAATTTTTTGCGAGTGTCACAGTTGGCGCCAAGGCGTTTCAACGGCCCATGTGCAATGATAAATTTGACAGTTTATAGCCAGCCATATAGAGTATATATATACTAATATATATATATATATATGTATTCTCTGTGTGCGTAGCTATTCGCGCTTTTGGCGCTAATCATAGAAATTGGCAAACAGTTTATTTATAGTATAATCAGCAAATAGACGCTTATATAGGAAAATAATTTACAAAACTTGCATAGACAAGGTAATTGCCGCAATGTGTATATAACTACAACTATAAGTTAAGACAGGGCATATATAGTCTATGCACATTTGACAACTTTGGCAGATTTATATAGCTGTTTAATTCTTGCCAAGAGTTGCATAAAACACACAACAGATTTATTTGTTGGCCTTCTGAAAGGGTTTGATTTTCTTTGCTGAAGGTCAATTGAAGATTTTGTATTTTAAAAGCGCAAAAAAAAATAAATAAAAAATAAATAAATAAATAAATAAAAAAATAAAGATTTAAAAAATATATTTAAATTTACAAAAAAAAAAAAAAACAATGTAGGAAAATAAATTTAAAAAAATATACCCGACACAACTTGAATATAAAAAATAATATATTTTAAAAAGCTCACCTAAACAAATTTAATTAAGTTTACAAATAAGAACCAAATCTATGTATGAAAATTAATTTAAAAAAGTATAAAATATATTTATTTTCTGCTCAACTTGAGCTTAAATAATGCTCAAAATTAAATATTATTGAATTTGCTTTTGAATCTACAATAATTAAAGATACCATTCTACTATTGAAAATGGTTTAACTTTTGGCCAAAGCTGCTTTAAATCCAGAATAAATATTTTATAAATACATAAGAGCTAGCCAAGTTCAAGATCTAGGAAATCTATTATAAAAATCCATCTTTTTTATATTTATAAACTAATCCATTTATTATATTTTGAACCCACCCTCAGCTAGCTGCAATGGCGTTCAGTGCGTGAATGGGCTGACCTGTGTGGAGGATCAGTATATGACCCCGCACTGCATAACGTGCAAAATCGAATGTCCCTGGGACGATGGGGCGTACGATCTGGATGGGGATGGGCAGCCGGACGAGGCGGCCGTGGTGGCGGATCGTGCGGTTTGCGGCGTCGATGGCAAGACATACAGGAGCACTTGTGATATAAATCGTATGATTTGCAAAATTGGACGATCAATTGCAGTGGCATATCCGGGACCGTGTCGTGGTATGTACAAGCTCTATAATTTGTAACTCTTTTTTTTTGATGAGTGATAAGCTTTAAAACTCAATCAAATTAATTGAAAGAGACGCTCTCGAAGTGCAGCTCTTGCCCCGATGGCTTGGCAAATTATTGCTAGTTGCAATTGCTGAGGTTGTTCTGGTTGTTGTTGCTCGGATGCTGTTGTTGTTGGTAACGATGGCGGCTGTGCAAATTTAACAACAATCAACGCAGAACCGCAATTTTGCATTTGATTGACTTGACTTGGCTGAGGTTTCAAGTCGAGTCACAACCGCAAGCTGTTGTTGTTGCTGTTGCTGTTGCTGTCGTGTTGTTGTCGCGCTGTCGTCTGCAACTGCCGAGCCATATCAAGTTGCGCTCGGTGTTTGTTGCCTGAAATTGCTACATTTGCTTATACGGCTCCATGATTGCCAGCAATTTGATTAGCCAGTTGCTGTTGCCGTTGCCGTTGGTATCGTTGTTGTTGTTGTTGTTGCTGTTGTTGTCACTGTCAGCATTGCTCTACTTTGACTGTCGCGCATCCAACAACGACATCGCTGCAGTCTCTCTCGGCATAATTCATGCTTATTAATTTTGTGGTTACATTGCGATTGATCGACTCCGATTTCCAATTAATTACATGCAAACAGCTGCCGCTGCCCGCCCACAATGGGATGCTGCTGTTGCTGTTGTTGTTGAGATGCAGCAACAACAACAGCAACAACAACAGCAACTGCTGCTGTTGCTGTGGTGTCAGTCGCCGCACCAATTAAAGGCGTGGCGGGTGTTGCATTCTCGCGCGCCATATCTGTAGCCGGGGCGACAAAAAGACAGACAGACAGAAAGACAGAAAGACAGACAGACTGCCCAAACTGGTTTAGTGTGTCAGAGGCGGCTGCCCGGCTGCAATTGCGTGCTAATTGCAGTGTTTTGTTGCAAATTACAGCTTGTAATTAATGTTAAAATAAAATAATAAAAAACAACAACAACAATACTTAAACAAAAGCGACCAACTTAAAGCTTGAGTCCAAGCAACAGCAACAGCTGCTGCTGCCAACAACAACAACAGCAACAACAACAAAAATATTCTCCTTTTGCAAGCCCACCCCAGAATAATTATAAATATTTTAAATGCTTTACTTGGACATGCTCTTTGATTTGCATGTAGTTTATTGCGAGGGGCGTGGCAGTGAATGGGGGCGGCGGCTAGTAATTAAACGTTGAATTGACAGCTCGTACAATGCCTAATTAGACTCTTTGAGGCTATGAAAATCCAGGTGTTGAATACATGATTGTTGCTATTGAGGAAAGCTAAGCTGTTGACCCATTTATTGAATTGAAAGTATAAATAAAATAGCTTTATTTTTTATGGTTTTATACAATCACACTTTTCATTTGTTGGCTGACTCAATTGATTGTTACTCATAACATGGCTGTTATACATTCATGTATTCGTTTATTCATTCATTCATTCAGCCGCTGACTCTTCAAGGCTGCTGAGCCCAACTTCGTCATTAGTTTGGTTGTCTGCGCTAAAAAAGACTCATAAATTTTTGCACACCCAGCTCCCGGCAGCTGTTGCCCCTTTCGTTGGTTCTGGCCAAGTTGTTGCACGGTAGCCGGATATTAAAATAAATTAACATCATTAACAATTATTCACTTTTGCTTTTAGCACAAATGTATGTAAGTGTGTGTGTGTGTGTGTGTGTGCGTGTGTGCGTGCAGTTTGTTTGTTTGTTGCCTGCTGATGATCTTGGCATGCAAAGTCTTCTGGATTCAGCTGCTCCTGCCTCGATTTGTGCTCCTGCTCGGCCAGCTTCTGTTCCTGCGCCGCTGTCTGCTGCCCTGTCTGTGACTTTATGTTGATCGTCAACCGATAAAATAATGCATAAACACACACACACACACACACTCGCACACACACATGGTCAACTTTCAGTCCGTTCGCGTCTTGTGTTGGTTTTTTGAGCATTTTATCTTTATGGTTAGTAAGTTTATGGTTTTCGTGTGTTTGTGTGCTTTCACATAAATATTTGCTGCGTCGCAATCGAGCCTATAAGACCCAAAAAGAAAGAGCAAAAAACAAAAAAAAAATAAAATAAAAACGACCACTGCCACAGACGCAACCACGGAAAGTTGCCCCAAGAAATATGACTACACGTACAACCCATTAAAAACGCCATTTTCGCGACGACGCTGCTAAGAGGGGGGTGCCCAGTTAAGCAGGGGGTAGGGGGAGGGGAATGGGAGGGGAGGCAACGCAGGTTCTGTGATTGCAACTGACCGTCCGGTCCGGTTGAGTCGCGTCGCGTCGCGTCGTCCCTTGCACGACGTCACTTTTGTCTGGCTCAGCGTCTGCTGCGACTGGGCCGAAGTCTGAAGTTTACGATCGTATTAAAATCACCTTAAACAACACGCAATGCCAAAATGGCCAGACAGCTCAGCTCAGCTCAGCTCGAGTCGCCTCGACTCGACTCGACTCGAGTCCAGCCCAGTTCAGTTGCGTTGAGGGGCTGCGGGCAGCACACGTCTGACCCAGGCGACCACAACGAATCCCTGGCCATGCCACACAATGTTGCAATAAGTTCCGCCAGCCAACGGCAGCAGCAGCAGCAGCAGCAGCGGCGGCAGCGGCAACAACGGTGGCAGCAGCGACTTAGACGCGTCTGCGAAAACCGGATGGAGGGACTTGCTGCCCGCTGGCGTTGATTAAACCACGTCGACATAACAAATTACAGTTGGCTTGCATTGTGACGGCATTATCAGGCGGCGCAGCCACGCCGCCAAGCCCCGACATATCCATCACAATCAACAAGTACAAGTGCGTCGGGGCTGGCAGCGGGCAAAGGACGTTCCAGCCTGCAGCGAAAATTGGCAGTTGAAATTAATAAACTTTAACTGTTACGAATTGCCAGGCGGCCAACCTTTCACGCACCGTCGCCGCAGCCGAAGCCGCAGCCACAGCCGGCAGGAGCTATGCAGATATCGGCACAAGCATCTGCATCTGCCCCCCATTGGCCTCTCCAACTCCCGCTAAGCAATTGCGCACAACATTTGCCGCTGGCCAGTTTGCAACATTGTTGCCAAGTTCCAAGATCATGCGTGTGTGTGTGTGTGTGTCTGTTTGCGACTGCGCCGCTTGGCTGCCTTGAGTTGGAGTTGACTTGCCTTGGCTGCCGTTTGCTTGGCTACCCGTCTTGCGCATGTCAGGAATGGGGCGGGCTCTTCCATACATTATACGTGTACACATTGCCATTGCCTGTGGTGTGAATAATGTGGCAGCGTTGAAAATTGCTGTGTGCGCCGGCCAGACAACAACAAAAACACCCAATTTAAAACAGCCAAAACAGCTGTAAGCGCTTTTTAAAGAATGGGTCAGTAACAATGATAAGATATTTAAATATATACGAGACTCGCGAATGCTCTAAAAAAGCGCTTTAAACATTAATATTATGCAGTTATTTTTAAATTCGTTATGAAATTTACCTTTGGGATATTTTTTACATATCCCCTGCTAAGTTAACATAATTACCATTCCTGTTTACATAGTACCAAAGGGTTTTTTTTTATAATTTCCCTGTCTGCTCAACAATATGATCGTATGGTAAATTTTAAAATAAAGGGAATTATTGGGTTTTTTGCAATTGGTGGCATTTAAAAAATTATTTACTTGTTGATACTTTTGGGTATGGGCAAAAACCTCTATGCCTGCCCGCCAGCAACTTAAGCTCTCCGTCAGAGTATAAAAATCAGAGAAATACACAAATTTCGTGGCCATGCCAGCTGCCTGTCGCAGTTAAGAAATCTTAAAACAACACCTGCCAAAGTTCACATGATTTTTTGTTGTTTTGGCCAGGATATGCGCGAAGGGGCCATTAAACCGCAACTGAAATTGCCAGACATAAAAACGCAAAAGCGAAGAGAACGCCAAAAAAGTAAAAGAAAAAATAAACAACTTGAAAACTTAAGAGGAGCTGCTTTAAATGTATGACTCGTAAAATGTATATTTGCAGCGGACCGCGTCACCTGTGCGGACATCAAGTGTGGCCCAAAGGATACCTGTCTGGTGGACCTGCAGACGCACATGCCGCGCTGCGTCTCCTGTCGCTACAAATGCGCTCGCAAGCAGCAGCGAACGGTGAGTGAAGTGGGCAAACATCTTTAAGGAAATTAATATGGGGAAATTTTCTGTTCTTACAGCAATACGGGGCGGACAAAATCTGTGGCTACAACAATCACACGTACAACTCGTGGTGTGAGATGCGCAAGGATTCGTGTGCCACGGGCTATTTCATAGGCGTGCGATCCTCGGGCGTCTGTTAGATCAAATTAGCGAAATATTATTATATACATAAAAAAAAAAAAATGAAGAAAAATCACATTAGCATATATATATATATATACACACATACATATATAGAGCGCATATATAGCGCATCTCTGTGTAGTTCCAACATCCAAAGATTCTCGTTGTGCGTTTTGTTTGTGTTGTCAACGGTGCAAGGGCCTTAGGCTGCTGCCAACTTTCCACTATATAAACATATATATACGTAGAGTAAATTCATATGCAAACATATTTATACATATATATATATATATGCACTTGGCAAAGTATTAGCGCGTTTCGTTATCAACACCATAAACAGCAGCAACAACCAGAACAACAAAAATAACAGCAACAGCAACTGCAGCACGTTTAACATATTACAACAATTCTTATGTAACATCCATGGCAAGAGAAAACCACATATCTTAAGAGGCTTTTGTATTAAACATATATAAACATAAACGTAAACTAATTCATAATTAATTTATACACACATTGGTCACGTTTCGTTTCACCACAAGCAAAGCAAAATGTATTTTATTTATTTTAGATTTTTAATTGATAGTTTATGTATTTTTTTTTTTCATGTTTTTCTTTTTGTAATGTGTGTGTGTTGCGAGCGAAGCTAAATTAAATAATTGACTGATAGCTTAACCTTATATAGCAAGATTTTCTAATTACATAATATATATAAAGTATACGTTCGTATACTCATATCTATATATAATATATATGTATACTTATGACCACATCATGTATGAGTAATTGTTAATTAAATGTGTTTCAAACTTAATGCAAATTTAATCGCTTTCATCGGATAATACGAATATATCGTTGGCGCGCTGATAACGCGCCTGCGTTATCTTCAAATTGGCCAATTTGCGTTTGTCGACGGGTCGAGCGGGACCGGCTGTCTGCGGATCGCTGTTGCCCAGGCCAGTGGTGCCCTCATTGGCCACCACATTGATCTAGAGATGAATAAAAGCTGAGTAAATCCGATAAATAATGCTGGCATATTGGACTTACGGGTGCTAGCAGACCCTGATTGGTCTTGCCCAGAGTGTCTCCCTTTTGCCAGCCCAGTTTGCTGAGCATTTTGAAGCCTTTATTGGAGCTGGCAATCTCACTGTGAAGAAAGAATAGTTTAACTTAATGCAGTCACAGTTTTTGTGGGCCTTCAACTTACGTGTGGACGCAGGCCACCTCAGTTTTTTCCTTGTCCGTGCTGCTGCCCACTTTAATGCGCCTCTGGGCGCTGCGGTCATTATAATTTGGATTAGGATTGGCGCTGGCCTCAACGAATTCTGTGGAAATATTTAAGATATTAGTAAACCATCTTTTTATGTATTATTCGCTACTCACTTTCATTTTCCAAGCCATATTTCTTTTGTAGTTTCTTTAGCTGCTCCTTGTGTGATAATACGGTGACATTGGCTGCCGAGGCTGCTGTTGCCGGCGCTGGCGTCTCGATCAGCAAGCCCGGCTCGCACAGACCGCACGTGCTGTTGCCCTCGTGCACGTGACACAGCAGCTTTGTCTGGCCTATGCTAATGACACTGCCGTGAACCAGATCCAGCGTCTGGCTAGCCGCCTTCGACTCGGACATGCGCACGCCGTTGAGCACTGTGCCGTTGCGGGAGCCCAGATCGCGGCACTTGTAAACAGCCTGCTTGGTGTCATAGTGGAAGTTTAGATGACACTTGCTGACATTCACGTCGGGTATGATGACATCGTGTGCGCCTTCGCGACCCAGCGAGCCGCCTTTGTAGGTGATCAAATGCAGGCTGCCCACCGTCAGCTCCTGCACATTGGTCTCTTGTACTATGATGCGCAGTGAAGGCGGATATTTTTTGGCAATGTCTGCAAAAGGATATAATAGAGTCATGCTTAGAGATTGTCAAGTGTGGGATAAAAACGCGAATTTCTTTAAACACCTTGAAAGCGACCGTTGGCTTTGAAGACAGGTACGCCGCTTTCGCTGTTGCTGCTCTCCTCGTCGCTGGAATCGGAGCTGGAGCTGCTCGAGGTTTGGGAGAGCTCGCCATCCTCCACATCGTAGGATTTCCGTACACGTTTGCGACTGCCTTCGTGGACGGAATCATCATCGCTGTCGCGATTCTTGTGCCGCTTCTTGGACTTGTGACGATGCTCCTTCTTTCTCTTCTTATTTTTCTTATTCTTCTTGGCTTTGCGTTTGCTTCGCTCCGCACGCTCCCTCAGCTTTTGCTTGTCGGCCTTGATCTGCTTAAGCGTCGCCTTATCTGTAATGACGCCGCCAAACTCATCGAACTCCACATCATCGTCCAGGTTGTCGCTTTCGGCCTCATCCTGTTGCTGCTGTTGCAGGTCGCTGCCCGATTCGCCCTTGGCCCGATCCGCCGCAGAGTTCGCCTGAAACCAACAAGAAGAAAAGAAATCCGCGTTTTTATCGCACATTCTGGGTCGCAGCGCTTACCTAATGCATTGCTACGCATTCGGTCTATGCTTAGTGTGCGAAAACGTGCTAAGAGTCTACTATGCTCGAGGCGCTCGTCCGGCGCACACTTGCGATAACGAGGAAGGAGGAAAAGAATCATCGTTAATCTGGTGTTTTTTATGTCTGGTGTCAACGTTGCGGCCACATGCCCACTCACCTGCACCTGAGCCTGAGAGTGGAACTCGTACGAGTCTTTTGCCTGATCGTAGCTATAGTAGCAGCCCG
The DNA here is from genome assembly GCA_004143845.1 of Drosophila lacertosa. NCBI lineage: Eukaryota > Metazoa > Arthropoda > Insecta > Diptera > Drosophilidae > Drosophila > Drosophila lacertosa. The sequence goes on along the minus strand of SCDZ01000456.1, from coordinate 11,474 downwards.
TATTGCCGTCGTAGTAAAGCCCATATTCCTGTTTGTTACAACGTAGAGTATTAGATGCAGTTGTTTGATTAGTGCTCAGTGGGCAGGGGCGTTGATGTAGGTTCATCGTTAGTGATAACCTCCCAAAGTCACCAGCAGGCGCTTTGGCACATGCAATGCAACGCACCGCAACCGCTGAGCACGTCATAAAGATTACGTTGTTGTAAATTACTTACCGCATTGTAGTAGTAGCCCGTCTTGGGATCGTAGTACATGCCCGATGTTGGCTCATACACGAAATTGTTAAGGTTCTCTGCATGTTTGGCCGCCTGACGCATCTCGTCCACAAAACTAAAAGCATCTGTGGCCGAAACTGCAAAATATTCAGTTTATTATTTTTGTTTTAAATTTAAAAATAAATTTAAACTTATCGCAATTTGCCTGTACAAAATGTCAACCTGCTTACACTATTTTGTAAACCGGGAACTGGCGCTAATCTCTAGCAATTGCCGGAGGCGTCAGCTTTGACGCACACATAGTACTTTTTAATGTTCCAATAGCGAAAATAATAAAATAATCAAGATTAAAAAAAGGCACGGATGTTGTGTTTAGTCTTTTAGTGAAGGTTTTCATAAGACCGCCAATAAAATAGTATGGAACCATGCATTCTATTGTAAAAGCTCTTATCTATTTTGAAATGAAGTCTATACAATTTTCTTGGTTCTAAAAGGAATGTGTTTCAGGTAGAGTATTATGTGTAATAAATCATTACCATGACCAAAAGGTTGCTGGACTTTGTCATTTAGTTGTTTTGTTGGCGAAGTAAGCTAAGCTGGGCAATAAATACATTACAATTATTCAGTCGCGAATTGAAACACTGCGCTTTTATAATCAATATATAAAAAGTTTTAAATATTTGCGCTAGAAACCTATTAAGATTATGTACCATATACTGCTTTTGGGATTAGAGCCCAGGAACTCTGTATTTGTCTTAAGCTACTTAGGGTATTTGTCAAACGTATTTAAAATCCAGGCTAGTCGTGACTTACTAACCGTTAAATTGTCACACTATCGCCTAGCGCCAGAGGCTGCCGGTTAGCCTACGTTGCGTATTTCCATTTGGTTTAGGCAGATTCAGTTTTGTTTTTTTTTTTATTGATGGGCAGGCAGATTGCACAACGTCTAGGCGAATGCAATGCGAATTTTCGCTGGCTCTTATCAGGTGCAGCGCAAGTCGACGAGGGCGTCGCCATTGACAGGTGGTGGTTAGTGTGGTTAGTCGTTACTCCTCATTCGAACCAGGCGGTTGGTAGAAACAGTAGCAACAGTTAGTCGGAACAAAAATGGTCGATGTGGAGATACGAGAGCTTATGCAACAATTTGTGCTGAGCGATTATCAGGTGCAAGAGGTTTACAGCCGTTTCTGCTGCGAGATCGCCAAGGGTCTGAGACACTCCTCACATGCGCAGGCCAGCACAAAATGCTTTCCCACGTATGTGCAGGATTTGCCGACCGGCGATGAGATGGGCAAGTATCTGGCCCTGGATTTGGGCGGCACCAACTTCCGTGTGCTGCTCGTCACGCTGAAAGGTCATCACGACGCATCGGTCGAGTCACAGATCTACGCAGTGCCCAAGGATCTGATGGTTGGACCGGGCGTGGAGCTCTTCGATCACATCGCCGACTGTCTGGCCAAGTTTGTGGCAAAGCACGACATGCACAATGCCTATCTGCCGCTGGGCTTCACCTTTTCGTTTCCCTGCGTGCAGGTGGGCCTCAAGGAGGCTATGCTGACGCGCTGGACCAAGGGCTTTGACTGTCCCGGTGTTGCGGGCGAGGATGTCGGCCGGATGCTGCACGAAGCCATTCAGAGACGCGGCGATGCCGACATCGCCGTCGTGGCCATACTCAACGACACCACCGGCACGCTCATGTCCTGCGCCCATCGTAATCCCGAATGCCGCGTGGGCGTCATTGTGGGCACAGGCTGCAATGCTTGCTACGTGGAGCATGTGGACAACGTTGATCTGCTGGACCCGAATTTCAAGCGCGAACAGAAACAGGTCATTGTCAATGTGGAGTGGGGCGCCTTTGGCGAAAACGGACAACTCGACTTTGTGCGCACAGACTACGATCGCGAGGTGGACAGAAAATCGATCAACCGGTCGGAGCAGCTCTTCGAAAAGATGACCTCGGGCATGTATTTGGGAGAGCTAGTGCGTCTGGTGCTCCTACGTGCGCTCGAGCGGAATAAGATCTTTAAGCTGAGCACGAAACGCGGACATTTTGTTTCCGTTTTGCAGAAAAATGTGGATATCTTTGAGACGAAATACATATCTGAGATCGAAGCCGACACTTTTCCCGAGTTCACAAAGACGAGAAACATCGTCAAGCAGCTGTTCGGCCTGGAGAAGGCCTCCGTGGAGGACTGCCAGAAGATAAAGTACGTCTGCGAGTGTGTTTCAAAGCGCGCGGCCACCTTGGTTGCCATTGGTATCAGTGGCCTGATCAATCGAATCAATGATAAAAAGGTTGTTGTCGGCATCGATGGATCGGTTTACCGCTACCATCCCAACTTCGACTCCTATATTAGGGAAATGATGCAGAAGCTGGTCAAGTCGGACAAGGAGTTTGACATTATGTTGTCCGAGGACGGTTCTGGGCGTGGCGCAGCGCTCGTCGCAGCAGTGGCCAGCAAAACGAAGTGAGCATCAGCATTTAGCAATGTGGTCAATAAATATGTTCTTGTAGAATTTAATAGACTTAAATAAATCTTTTTTGTTTTAAACTCACGTTCTTTAGCGGCTTTTGCTTCATCTCCATTCGCCTGTTCGTTAGCTTGTTGTTCCTGCAACGATTCCTTTATGTCGCTATTGGCCACCTGTGTGTGTTTTTCACTTAAGCTCTTTGATTCCTTATTCAGCTGGCAGTGAAAAATTGGTAAGAGATTAATAAATGTTGGCCGAAAGCCGCGCAATTATTGTTGCTCACAAAGTGTTTTAGTTTCTGTTTATATGATGCGATTTTAGTGTCATATTTCCGTATTATTCCGTGCAGTTTTTCGATGTACGCGTAAAGCTGCTTTTGCTTTAGATTCTCCACATCTTCCATAGATTTCAGCTCGATGTAGTCGTGGGCCGTAGGCTCCTCTGTTAAGGATGCCTTGCAGGCATCGGCTTCCTCCGCTGCCATTGTTTATTCCTCCAGCTGTGGTTTATCTACTGCTGTCCCTTTAATGAGTTGTTGATTTATTTGCATTGTTATTAACTATTTCTTTTTACAAATTTTGCATTTGCACGGCGTCTTTTTAATTGTTCTGCATCGCACTTTCCACCGGTAACAAATGTTTTCTCTTCAGTGCTGTCGAATGCTCTGCTATTATTTCATTTAGCGATGAGCCATAGGTCACGATAGTTGTCAGAAAATATCGAAAGAAAATTCTAAGCGAACTAATCTGCAAATAAAATAATTTTAAAGCAAATAACTTTATCATAGATTATAATTTTTATATTATTTAAAAAGATTTGATTTTATATGTTTTTATTGACGAGCCTGTATGATAGTTATATGCAACAAGTTGTATACTCCATTCAAGAAGCCTCTGTTATAGGTCTGTTAATAAACCTGTTAAGAATGTTTGTATATGCGGCCACACTAATGTTCCAGCGTTGACCAGATACAATAGAACAATAAGAATGCAAAACTCTGGGTAAGAATAGCTGCAGCAGAAATAAAATAAATTTAAGTAGAAAATTGCAGGATAAAACACTGTTTATTACGGGCGCTTCTCGTGGCATTGGAAAAGCGATTGCTTTAAAGGCAGCACGGGATGGTGCAAATATTGTTATAGCTGCCAAAACTGCTGAGCCACATCCAAAATTATCTGGCACTATCTACACGGCAGCGGAGGAGAGTAAGTATTTGCACTGTGGAAGGGAATCAGTTTCTAATTGTCTTATCTTTATTCTAATTTAAAGTCGAAAGAGCTGGTGGTAAAGCCTTGCCCTGCATTGTTGATGTTCGCGATGAGAAACAGGTGCAACAGGCGGTTGCGGCAGCCGTAGCAAAATTCGGGGGCATCGATATTGTTATAAACAATGCGAGCGCAATTTCGAAAACTTCGACACTGGAGACGGAAATGAAACGCTATGATTTGATGCAAAACATAAACACAAGAGGCACTTTTTTGGTGTAGGTAAGTAAACAGATGTAGTCTTTTTACTAACTTTCTTTTTTTATACAGGTCCAAATCTTGTTTACCTTATCTGCTGAAGAGCGATAATCCGCACATCTTGAACTTGTCGCCGCCTCTGAACCTGAAACCCCATTGCTTCTCCAGTCACACCGCATACACCATAGCAAAGTATGGTATGTCCATGTGTGTGCTGGGGATGGCGGAGGAGTTCCGGGAACAGGGCGTGGCCGTTAATGCTCTGTGGCCTAGAACAAAGGTGCATACAGCAGCTGTTGATATGCTGTATGGTCCAGAAGGTGAACTGTTTTCACGTAAAGCGGAGGTAATGGCGGATGCAGCGTATGCAATAATTTGTCAGGACTCTCGGGCATATACAGGAAACTTTTTCATTGACGATGAGGTTTTATCAAACTTTGGAGTTAAAAACTTAAGCGAGTATGCCTGTCGTCCAGAAAACAAAGACAATTTACAGTTGGCTTTGTTTATGGACAGCGAAGGTCCAAATGCAAAGCTGTAATTGTGGTTAACCCAATTATTTTGTTGAGTAATTTTAAAGAAATGGTTTTTATATGGCATGAATTTGTAATTTCTTTGAATTGGCGGTATAAAAATGTTATCTATTTAGTATTTTCGTGTAAGAATTAACAGAATACAGTATAATGCTGCTAACAACATCTGGTCATACTGAATTGAAGCGGTTTTTAGATTAGGAGACCTTGGCAGCAATAACAATGAAGAACACAGGGTAAGATGGCCAAGCTTAAGCGGATAAAGTAAATAGTAAATAAAAGTTGATTAGGAAATTACATGGTAAAACACTGTTCATTACGGGTGCGTCTCGAGGCATTGGAAAGGCGATTGCCTTGAAAGCGGCGCGGGATGGGGCGAATGTTGTGATAGCTGCCAAAACAGCTGAGCCACATCCCAAGCTACCTGGCACTATCTACACGGCCGCCGAGGAGAGTACGTACTGCACTTTGGAATACATTCCAGTTGGAGTTTGTACTGTAATAATGTGTTATCTTATTATTGATTCGCAGTCGAAAGGGCAGGTGGCAAAGCCTTACCCTGCATTGTTGATGTTCGCGATGAAAAGCAAGTGCAACAGGCTGTTGAGGCAGCTGTAGCTAAATTCGGGGGCATCGATATTGTGATAAACAATGCGAGCGCCATTTCCCTTACCCCAACACTGGACACAGATATGAAGCGATATGATCTGATGCAGAACATAAACACAAGGGGAACCTTCTTGGTGTAAGTAACCCGTTTGTCCCAGATTCCAATAATAATGTCGTCAATTCCACAGTTCAAAAGTTTGTTTACCTTATCTGCTGAAGAGCGATAATCCGCACATCTTGAACTTATCGCCGCCGCTGAACATGAAGCCCCACTGGTTCTCCAATCACACAGCTTACACCATTGCCAAATATGGCATGTCTATGTGCGTGCTGGGCATGTCGGAGGAGTTCCGTGATCAGGGCGTGGCCGTTAATGCCCTGTGGCCACGAACAACCGTTCACACGGCAGCGGTTGAAATGTTGCATGGCCCGGAGGGTGCAGCATATTCCCGAAAGCCAGAAGTGATGGCCGATGCAGCGTACGCAATAATTTGTCGCGATGCAAGAGAATACACGGGAAACTTCTTCATTGACGATGAGGTTTTGTTGGATGTGGGTGTTCGAGATTTCAGCAAGTATGCTTGTGAGCCAAATAACATGCACAAATTGCATTTAGATATCTTTTTGGACGATGAAGGTCCATTCGGAAAGTTGTAATTACTTGTTTTGTAAATGTTATTGTTATGTATTGGTTAATAAATCAATGAACATTGAATTATAGATTGGCGCGAACAGGTATCGATATCATCATGCTTAAAAAATATCGTATTACCGATAAAACATTTGAAGTTTGGCACCGATATTTAAATCGGTATAAGTTCTGATAAACGAATAGTTCAATTGAACACGTTCATAACTAAACAACGCGACTCTAGAAACGGACGCTTGCATGTGCCAAAATGAGGAGCGCATTTTATTTGTTTTTACTGATTTTTGTGTCAAAAAATGTCGTTGAATCGGCCAAATTAAATCATCCACGCGTGCTGCTGCCCATATTCCAGGACAAATCGATCAACTTCACGCTAGAAGTGGTCGATCCCAATTGCTACAAATGGTGCGTCTGCCGAAACTGTTGCCGGCTTTATAACCTAAAATTGCGTTTATTGTTGAAATTATTGTTTTTTCTTTTGTGCAGGACCTCGTCACGCCAGGACTTGATAAGTGTTACACCCGTCTACAATGGATTCAGTGAGTGCGCCAGCCAGGCGATTGTCACCGTGCAGACGCGCGAAAGGCGCCGCAACACGGCCATTGTGTTCGCCGAGGAGGTGGCGACGGGCGCCACGCTGCGCTGCGACGTGATAGTCGATACGATCGAGCGGCTGAACGTGCGCACAGCCACGCGCCAGCTGTATCTGGAGGAGGCGCCGGCCACCTTCGAGCTGCACGCCTTCGATTCCCAAGGCAACGAGTTCTTCACCCTGGAGGGAATCGAGTTTAACTGGGACATCTCGGCATCTAGCAGCAATATGCCACCGGCACTGCGTTTTCTAACCTTTTCGGACAGTCCATTTCACGTGGTGCCGCCTGCGCTGGAGAAGTTCGAGGTAGCCGGCGTCAAGGGATACATGATACTGCTGGAGGGCATCAATACGGGTACCTCCAAAGTGGCTGTCAGCATGCCGCAGGCGGAGTACCGCCACGTGCCGCCCATTGAGGTGTACATCAGCGTGCTGGCAAACATCATTATCGAACCATCCGAGGTGACCATTATGGCCGGCGACACGATCAACTTTCGCATTCTGCAGCTCAAAATGGACAAACTGCACGACATAACGGCCAATCGTCAGTACTACCTGGAGGTGGAGGACGAGGATATTGCCTACCTGAAGGCTAGCAGCGCCACGGGCTCACGTCTGGGTCGCACTCAGGTGTTCCTGCGGGATCGCAACATGCCCCAGCAGGGCGACAGTGCACCCGACAAGCCCAAGGGACCAAGTGCACTGCTCACTGTGGCGGAGCCCCAGAAGCTGGGCATAAGCCTGCTGCCGCATAATAACTGGATCACTGTCAAAGGCGAACGACACGAGGTGGCCCTGGATCTGTATGCCGACGATGGCCAAAAGATTACGCTGGGCACGCGCTACACCATTGGCTCCGAGCTTGACGAATCGCTGTTTACAATATTGAAGAAGACGCGCAACGGCAGCCGTCTGTATGGCGAGGCAATTCGGCAAGGCTCTACCCAGATCTATGGCTCCTACAAGGATGTAAGTTGCAGTAGCTTAAAGTACAGCTTGTGTCTTGGTTATAACATACTTTCTTGCAGCTTTCGGTACAGGCAGAGATGCAAGTCTTCGAGGAATTGCGGCTGCAGCCCACCAAAGTGATCCTGCCCTACGATCCCAACACAATTAAGCCACAGAAATTCCAGTTTTTCGCCACTGGCGGGGACTACAACTATATGTGGTACTCGGGTAATCAACAGGTGCTGCAAATCGATGGCCAGGGTCTGGCCACGATGGAGATACGTGACGTGCGCATGCCAAGCGTTTCCCAGGAGCTAATCGACTCTGGCGTCCAGCTGGCAGCGCACACAACTGTCCGCGTGTCGCTGGCGAAGAACCAAAAGGTTTCACGGCAGGCGCAAATTTACTTTTTGCCACCGCAGCGGCTGGAGATCAAGCAATACAATTTCGAGACAGCTCTCAAGGATTATGTGCACCTACACGTGGCCATCTACGCGCATGTCAACGGCACCTATGTGCCCTACACCAAGTGCGACAACTTGCACTTCCAGTTGGACTTCTCGCATCAGATTCTGCAGCTGGAGAACGGAGCTGTGACTGAGACGCAGGAAACACTTGCTCCGGAGGCGTGCCATGTGTTGCGATTGCGCAGCACCGCCGTGGGCAGCACCTTGTTGCGCATTTCCTACAGTTTCCAGGACAAGGTGTTGCACGATTCCGTCGATCTGCATGTGTTCGAGCCGCTGTCAGTTCTAAATCCGGTGGAGAACGAGCTCGTTCTGCCCATTGGTGCTTCGCGCAATGTTATCTATGCGCACGGACCGCAACGCATTTTTACGCTCGAGGCAGAGCTCACCAAAGACACCAAATTCGATGGCAAAGTTATTCAGGTCTCGGAAATTGAGTTCGATACGCAGAATGCCATCACGGCCTTTACTGTGCTGTGCCGTGAGCTCGGCAAAACGGAGTTTACGTATCGCGTGCACAACACGCTGACCACGCCCAAATTTGCCGCCTTCTATGCAGAGATGACCACCAAGGTGCACTGCGTCCGTCCGCGTTTCCTCAAGCTGTATGCGCGCCAGCAGCTGCGACAATCTTGCCCCGTCGAGCTGCGTTCTTCGCTGCTCTACCTGAAGGAGGAGGAGAACAAGTTCAATATCGAGGTTGAGGTGCAGGATGTCAAGAATCGCAAGCTCATGAACATCAGCTCGCTGTGGCTCGAATGGGAGTTTGCCGCCGGCGATGAACGCTACCAGACGGACAGCATTCCGCACCAGCTGCTGCCCGAGGTGGAGCTCTACCATGGCGTGCGTCTGCCCGCACGGGATGTGCTCACGTTGACGCTCAACGAGGTGGCGCCCAATTTCCGCATCAAGGGCACCGTTGCCCACTACAATGACAAGCTGCTGGCCCACCAAGGAATCAACGCGGAGCGTCCGCCCTTTGGTGTAAAGAATGTGAGTATATATTTTTAATATGATTATTTTTTTATTCGTATACAATTTATTTTGTGTGCAGTTGAAAACGGGTGAGGTCACCAAGCCTGTGATTGAGAACGAGATACGCTTCCATACGGTGAACAGTACTTTGTTGCCGCAAAATCATATCAGCATTTATCTGGCGCCCTCGCACAGCGAACGCATACCCATTGCCCAGGGCAGCGGCTTCTTTCAGCTGGAGCTCTCCGAGCAGGGCATTGTGCAGGTTGCTCACGACGAGAAGCAGCAGCAGCTGGTGCTGACGCCACTGCGCTTGGGCCATGTGCGGTTAGAGCTGACGGATCGCTGCCTGATGAACGAACCGGCGCATTTATCCATCTCTGTGGTGGGCATTGGCGGCATCAGTGTGCGTGCTTTGGATCGCGTCGAGCGCACCAATTCTATTGAGGCCATTGTGCGTCTGTTCGACACCAACGACAATCTGCTGCACATTGATTCCAACATGTTGAATGTCTATCAGCTGTCCGAGCTGGTCTTTGATCCCAGCGTGCTGAGCGTCAAGCTGGATGAGCAGAATAATCTGGGCGTCGGCGAAATACGCTACAGCATAACGGGCAACAACATTGGCGAGACCAAGATCGTCTTCCAGTCGGGCAAGGGCGAGCGTCAGGTGGCCAGCGAGCCGCTGAACGTGCAGGTCTTCGCGCCCATTCGTCTTTATCCGCGCAACTCGACGCTTGTCGTCGGCTCCAGCATACAGATTTTCTACCAGGGCGGACCACAGCCCAACACCAACATTGTTTACAGCGTGCAGCAGCAGCATGTGGCCAGTGAGTAGTAAGAAATGCTCTTAAAATATCTCCTTTAACCTATGCATTTATCTTTACCCACAGCCATGAGCTCAGCCATTCTTACGGCACACAAACTGGGCGCGACCCGCATTACGGGCAGATGTTTGCTCAAGAACCCAATCAATGGCAAGGACGAGATCGTCTCGGAGGATACGGTGGAGGTGCGCGTTGTTGCGCTAACCGGCGTTCAAGTGCGCACGCCGCTTGTCCGCATACGCACCGGAGCCGTGATGCCCGCCACGCTGTGGGGTCAACCGGATTTGTCGCCCATGGTGCTTGGCACGCTGGAAAACATGCGCATCAGCTGGTCGGTCAATCAGGCGGACGTTGTGGAGATCTTTAATGTGTTTACCGCAGCGGGTGAGTTGTGAACAATAGTTGTAGTTGAAAGTGTGCCCAGATACCGCATTGTTGCGCAGAGATCTCAGCTCAATGCCCACCAAGTGCACGCATAGCAAAAGTTGTTCTCCGATGAGCTTGCACGGTTGAGTTCCAGTGCAGGAACAGATACGGAACAGACAAATTTACTATTAACCACGTTTAAGTAAATATAGAACTTTAGTTATCTACCAAATATTTACTGACCTACTGGGTACACAGTATATATACATATCTAGCTATGAGTTTCATGCACCCTTATGCCTTTCTGCTGCTGCACTTTTCACTCACTTTCTGCATCCTTTCAGGCATCGAGTACCAAAGCAGCGATTTAATTTCCGTGCGTATACGCGCACTCAATCCCGGCAAGGTAACCATCACGGCCTCTGTGCATTTGGCAGATGGCGTCCGGCTGCCTGCGTCGAGCGTGGAGCTAATTGGTAAGTTGTTGTTTTTTTTTCTTGTTGTGCCGTCCTTTTTGGACGACGGTTGGCGGTGTATTAAGGGAACCGCAAATTGAAATTGTTATCGCCGCAGTTTTCAAAACACTGGAGCTGCTCACACCAAAGCCCATAACAATGGACTGGATTTTGGCGGCGCCACGCAGTACGCTTCAGTTGAAATGTAATATGGATGATGCGGTCTATAAGTTGGATGGGCAGAGCAGCGGCATTGTGGGTGTGACGCCAGATGGTGTTGTCCACACAAAGGATACCCTCGGCCGTGATCTGATAATTGTAAGTGTGTGTGTGTGTGTGTGTTTTCTGTCTATGTTTGGGTTTGTTTTGGATTGTGCTTAAATCGGCTTACCTCTGGGAAATTGCATTTGATTTGATACGTATTGTTATATATATATATAAATTTTTTATTTATTTATTTTCGTTTATCCAGGCCAAAACCGTCGACCAGACGCTGCCCATTGGCATTGAAGTGAAGAATGTGCAGTACATTTTGGTGACTCTGCAGCCGGACATCAAATTGAAGCAGCTGGAGCATAAAATACCACGCGGCATGAATTTTGTATTTAAGGTCTCGCTGCACGACAATCTCGGCAACGAGTTCTCCCACAACATTGAGGATGTGAATGGCCTGCGCTACGATTTAGCCACCAAGGATGTGGTCGATGCACAGATTGGCAATAATCTGACAATTGCGGTGAGTGTTGGTCGCCAACTAAATTTTGCCTATCAAAACATAGCTCTGCGCCTCCTCCTTAATACCCTTATATATACACTAGTCGGCATAATTATTTTGACGAAAAACAAATGGTGCAATTTTGTATGTAACTTCACTATAGTTTAATATAACTCAATGATTTTTTT
>SCDZ01000455.1:0-90000 GCA_004143845.1 Drosophila lacertosa | reverse complement strand
GTGTTTAATTGAACGCACCCACAGCCACTTGGCGCATCAATCATCATTCACAACCACAACTCCACTAACAGCGTACTCTAAACAATTCTGCAACATTATCATGTCAAATCAACAGGCAGTCAATCAAACAAACTCGCAGCTCAGCCCGATATATAATTTTGATATAATATAACTTCAGTTTATTTCAATTTAATACCATCACTGAAAACGCTCAAGAAATTTAAAATAAAAACCCCAATCCTAAGCTAAGTTTGTTAAGATAAGTTGAAAAGTTGTTCACATATTTTTTTGTCTGCTATTATTGTTAAAGCTTACCTACATTTGTTTATTTGTGCAATATTTATATAAATAACATTAGAATTATATTAAACATACGCCAGAAGAGTTAAATCGTTAAACCCAAATTGTGACAAAAGATACTTCAATAAGCGTTGATATAGATGAAGTAAAAAAAATGAAAGTTTTTATTCAAACAAAACCAAAATTAAAGTAATATTGAAAGTACAGTCGAAAATGCTAGTGTGCCTTGAAATAAGCAAAAAAAAAAAAAAATAATAAAAAAAGAGAAGCGTAAATGAGAGTAAAGAAAACATAGATACAAAAAATATTTAAATGGTCAGAGACTTTTGTGTTTTGATTTAATGATTAAAACTATTTACTTTATTTAACATAATTATTAATTGCCAGACAAATAAACAGCGCGTACAGAGTTCATGTAAATTAAAGCAAATCTTACCCTCAATACGATTGGGAAATAGTAAAATAAATAATATTAAAAAAGGGCCACTAAGCCATAATGATTACAACGATATCATTGAATTCCACAGCCGCAATTAGTTACTGGAGTTCAGAAACTCGACTTTATTGCTCGATTCAATCAAATCGAAACAAGCATAAGGCACTAAACCTCAACTGACCCCCAACAACAAAATCAACCAACAACAACAACCAAAAATCGTACATTTTATCGTATTTTTGTCATGGCAAACCAGAGAAAAGCAGAGGCGCCATCCACAAACACATACAAAGGCACATGGCATATTCACAGTTACCTCACATCCACACACAAACACACATGCGCGCCCATGCCCATGCCCACGTCCACACTCGAATGCATGCGAACATAGATACACAAATACATACACACATTTGGTCATACTAAATACTATGATATGCGCGTGCTCACTGAGTTATGTTTCAAGTATGAGTTTTATACGGTATCTAAAGTTAAAGTTAAAGAAAACAAAAATAAAGCAAATATATGCGAAAATATATTTGTACTGGATCTGTGATATGTATTTAAAAAAAGAGAAAACAAGCAAAAATAAAAATAAATAAAATGAAAAAAATATATACAATATATGTCTACATATATGTATATCTATACGTATAATATCGAAAAATACGAAACATGAAATTAATTATGAAATAATTAATTTATTCTGAAATGACGATGATCTTTACTTCAGAAGCAAAACAAAAAAAATTAAATGAGAAAAATTAAAATCAATTAACTCAACTGTCACTTATCCGAATGTCCGAATGTTTGTTCTTGTCACCAAATTGAAACGTCGATTCGATTTGACAAATTGAACCCAGTTTAAAGTGCTTAATACACACAAGTCCATGCAACGCCTAAATGTCGATGCCCGCTGCCCGATCGTCCAAGATCACCTGTGTGTGACGAAAAGTAAGACAAAATGCTGCGCCCTGCGGATGCAGTCCTAGCGGTTCCGGGTCGACAGTCCATGTGTTTATGCTTGTTTGGATTTTTTTGTTTAAAATGCATTTGTGTTCTTGCTGTAAATTGAAAAGTCAGTTAGGTTCAATCGGTTATCCACAAATCATATTAAAAAAAAACTACATCTTGTTATTTTCCTTGATTATGTTCGAGATATTGTAAGGCTCCGATCAACAACAAATCGTTTGATCGGTCTACTACATATTTACCATTCTCATAGCTACAATCACCACCAAAACAACCGTCTTTACTTTCCGTCACCCTGCACAAGTCACCACATTGGCTAAGTACATGCAACCTTATCTAAAAATATTTTCGGAAAGCCGTACGCATACTTTAATTTGCACGTTTTATTAAATTTCTTTAAAGACAGATAATATAATGCTGTTATTTTAGCGACGGAGTCTATTAGAGTTAACCTAGTGCAAATAAAAAACAAAATACTTTTATTATATATATATATATATATATATATTTATAAACTTGACTTAAAATGGTTAAAAACAATAAGAAAAGCAAAAGTGCAAGTAAACGAAACAGAAAACATTTAATATATAAAAAATATAATATAAACCGTAAAATATAAATGAACCGCAGTTTTTGCTCTGTAAAAATATAAATAAATTTATAAAAAAAATTATTGTAAAAGTGCAGAAGGAAGTTAAATTTATCAATCAATTTCTGTTTTTGTTTGTACGGAAAATACTTATAGACGTATAAAGTATAAAATAAATAGAAATTGTTATTTATAATTTGTTATGCTTTGGCTCTACACTGTTATTAGGACAATTAAAACATTAAATGCGTAATAACACATATATTTATATATAGATACATATATACATGCATATACATACATATGTACATGAGTATATGTTTGTGCATAGATATATATGTATATAATATACACACACACGATTAAAAGTGCAGAAGGAAATTATATTAATCTTGTGCCAGCGTTTCCAAATGATTGCGAACTCGATAAATGACATTGTAGAGGAAGATGAAGATGAAGATGTCATTCTAGGAAAACTGTGAGCCAGGGTTAAACGTGGGACATCTACATATAGGTATATACATATTCTGACATACATACTTATGTACATGCCCCCATTTGCCATTATGTGTAAATAGGCGCATATTAAATGTGTATTGGCAACACCAATAACAAGAAGCCGTCTGCAAGTTCATTCGACAACAAAGCCACATTAAACTTATTAAGATATTATCAAATTATATTTGAATATATACATAAAGTAAATTGCATACATACTATACAAAACTAGTTATTAGCGTGATACGAAAATTATTATTAATTAATTCATACAAATAAAAGGCTTAACGATGATACAAAAAAAAATTCTCTAACTGGTGCTGTGCAGAGTTGCATTATCTACTGAATCTGCTCAGCGGTATGTGCAACTTGGCACAAAACCTTGCAACATTTATTTGCCACCAAATTATTTTACTATTCCTAGTTCAAATGGTTTACAATTGTAGCCATCTTAGGCATTATTTAGAAATCTTTTGTTTATGGCAAAATAAAATCTGATCTGAAAATGATTTTCTACACACACACATGTATTTACATATACATGTATATGTATGATAAACTGTTGTTACATCATAGGCTATAGTTTATTAAACTATGTCACAGTCAGATGATGATAACTATTTATATATATTGCAAAAGTTCAAGTTATCTCATGTCCGAGATAGTAACAATAATTTAAATTACAAAGTTTGTATATGTCAAGTAAGGCCATAGTGACATCTTGTGTATATTCGATATTTTATTTTCTTCTCATATAAATAACGTAGATTTCAACAAATAAGAACCTAAGCTAGTAGGAGCATACGTGAGTACCTTAGGATGAAAATGAAAACAAAACATAACTAATATAAAATTGACAAAGTTTAAACGTTGCCTTCACGTTATGTACTCAAGTTTGAGGATAATTATTATGAACTCATAATTGGTACAATAACGTGCAGGTTTTCTGTTAAAGCTTTTATACAAGCCACTAGATTTTACAACTACACCAGCAACACCAAATATATGAATAATACAAATATGAAACGAACCATTTTCTCAACATTTCTTAAATAATGTCGAATGCTAAGTATACTAACTTATATGCAATGGGAAAACCAGAAACCAATTCAAAATATTTTTCACACTAACTTGTCGAAACTCAGTTGCACTTTACGATTTAAAATATGAATACACGAGGAAACGAACTCTTAATGTTAGTACACAATTTTAAAAATTAAATGCAGAAGCCTCAATTGAACAATGGTCATTTGAAATGCTCGTAATCGCAGAACATTCAAGCAAGCAAAACATCATGGAAACTCATTCAAAAGTAAAAGTACTAAATCTTTTATGATTTGACTGTGATAAAAATAATGACAAAAGAGACGAAATGAATGAAGTGAATTAACAAATGAATTGTATAATAGAGTATATATAAATTGAATGTATGTATACACGCGAATGTTACATTAAAGTAGGTGCAATTTTGCGGCTCTTTAACAAATCCAATAATTAGCATGCAAATTCTTTGGTAATGTGCTCATAGTGCAACACCATGTACGATCTAGGATATGTTGTTGAAATAGCGATAATAAGTACGTATTTACTTACCGAAAGAAAATAAAAACAAAACCGTAAAAATATAAAGTTTTACTTATACATATTAGCAAAATATTTAAACAAATTTTAGCAACAAAATGTCGAGGAAAGTATCGAGAAAAACAACAAACAAACATAAAAACTTTATTATTAACTAAATGCAATAATTATATAAAAAAAAATTAATTTATAAATTTAAAAAAAAAAAACAACAAATAGCTCATATTTAGTTATGCTCTATTTAAAAATTTATAATCAATTGAAATTTTATAAAGATGAAGTTCATCTAGCGAAGCGAAGCAGAAGGTTTTATAAATATATTTATATTTATTAATTTTTATTATTTTGATTGAATTAAAAAATATTACGAAATATATCCAACACGTAACCTTCATAAAACTAAGCCAGAATTTCATTTCGCAACATATGTACTTTGTTTTTGAAAAATGAAAAAGGTAATTATTACAAATAGTAAAGAAAACATTTGAAAAAAATACAAAAAAAAAAAATCAAAAACATAACGTAGCTCATTCAAATTTTAAAAGAAAAACACGTAATTTTTGAAACTACTCGTATAACAAAACTAAATCTTGTAAAAATCTTGTTTGGCATGTGGCGCCAACTGGATTGCCTGAAACCAAAAGTATACAAAAAACACTTACCCCTCTCTCTACATATAATTATATACAAATACATATAACCCCAGAAATTCAAAACCAAAATGAATTCGCAAAAGCATCTTAACGAACAGCGGCTGCTCGCTGCATACAATAAACAAAAAGCAAATACAAACCTAGGTAGGACCGATGTACCGATATTAGATATTCTACTAAAAGTAATACTAACGGTAATGTTATGAATTGCGTCTGGAGCATACGTATGTAATAGTAGTTATAGTGAAATTTGTTGAGTACATACATATATATACATAGATACACGCATACCGAGCGAAACACCAACAAATGCACACACAGACAGTTCTCACTCAATATGAGAGACGCTAGAAGATCCGTAATGAATTAACAGAAGTAATTGTAAAGTAAAAATCCAAGTCAAGGTACATAAAGAGTTATAAAATACACATACATATAACATGAATTACACATTTAAGAAAGATTATATAAAAATAATAAAAAAAAACTAATAAAGAATATATAAAAAAAAAAACCAGTTGTTTATAATATTTAATCTAACCTTTTTCAGCTAGATAATTTCCGGTTCTGAGGTCGTTTATCTCCATATTTACACTTTTAGCGCTAATTGGCATTCAAGCAACTTTCATTTTCCTCTTGGCATTCTTTTTTGTTTCGTTTTTGAAACTTATGAACTTATCCTTAATCCGTTGTCCCATCTAAGGAGCTGGAATACAACTGACGAATTTTTTAAAGCTCCACTTATTTTAATTAATATTCATTCATTCCTGTCACCCTGCTTTAGAAAATATAGTACTATGTTGCATACTTTGTTTATTTTTTTTATATTATTTAAGTTTTTATTTTATAGAAAAAGGAAAAAAGAAATGAACATTATTTTCTTATTAATTAATGGCTACTTTTAAAATTCTTTGCAAGGGAATTTTCTTTGCCTTTATAACATTTAGAAATGTAGACTATGGGGTTAACGAGTGTATGCATAGTAAAGGAAATAAATAACATTACAGATTACTAAACTTCAGTTAATAGTGTTAGTTGTAGTGCTTCTTCTGTAACGTTACGATTTAACTACAAAATGCATTTTACCTCCAACTGATCTCGTTTGCTGTAATATTAGCCGGTTAAATCTATATAAAGTATTTTTAGGTCATAAATACATTTTATTTATTAGCCATCATCGGTGGATAATCGGGTTGATTGTGCGGATGGCAAGCGCGAATAATTTCATTACTTCCTAAGTTTTCATCTAGCTTTAAAATTGTGGGATAGGCATCCAAGTTGACGCGGTATCTGAGGGTTAGATTACATAAATAAAAAAAGTGCATTCTGAGAATTAGTGCTTTGATTCACCTTCTGGCGTTGAAAACCTGCGGAACGAGGCAGCAATCAGCCATGGACATTTCATCACCTACACAGTATTTGCCCGAGGAGGCGGCCAACACTCTTTCCAGCCCATTAAATCCACGAGTTATCCAGTGCTGAGCCCATTCCAAGCTTTTTTCGTCACCGACATGTGCTATCACACCGCTGTTTTGCAGCGGCTGAATACCCGAGCATATGATCTCAACAATCTCACGCACTTTGGCTCGCTTGTGCGGATCCTGCGGCAGCAATGCGTTCTCCGGGCGAGTCTCCTCCAGATAGTGCATGATGGCGACGGAATCGCAAAGTGTCTGACCATCTACACACAAGCATATTAAAGTGCAATGATGAGATAATGAGCATGTCCAATACTTACCGATGTGTAGGGCAGGCACCTGTTGCATTGGATTCAGTTCCCGATATTCGTTTGTATAAACGCTTGTGGTGCTCTTGGCCGCATTCAGACTTGTGGGTTGAATGTCATATGGAATCTTCTTCAAGCCCAATGCGATTCGAACTCGCCACGAGCAAGAGCTGTGGTAGTACGAATAGAGTACAGGTTTGGCCATGCTGGAAGCAATAGAACTGGATGCACGAATCCCTTTTTTAGCAATATTTATACAGATCTTTGCAGATGCCCTCAAAGCACTCATTTAGTTATGCAAAGGTTATGGCTGAGAAGATAACACAAGCTAAACATCAGGGGTCCAGAGATAATGCAACGCATATAAAAAACAGCGTTTAGATTTAGATCTGGGATGATTTCTTTGTTCGATTTTAACCTGAAATATAACTCACATGTTGTAAGTACCACACCTATATGATTTTTGTTCTATTTACCGTTTTCTATAATCAAAATAAAAGCCAGTGAAGAGCCTCTTCACCTTCACCGAGTTACGATTAGAACTATCGATATACTAGGGTTTCTGTATTATGCAATTAAAAAGGAAGCCCTTAAAGTATGCTCCAAAAAAGTATTAAGCACTGAACTCGTAAATTCTAATAGTATTGTAATTAAGCAAGAAAAAAAAGATTAAAACTGTTAAGTTTAGTTAGAAGTTTATTTTTAAATACGTAGTTTATATTTGGAACTGTTACAATATAATGGATATTAACATAGTATATGTAAGTCGGTTCGTATGTGAAATCAGGCAGTTCTGCAAATGTTATAGGGTATACTGTGACTACATTTTATAAATATCAAAATGTATATTGATAGATTGATGTTCTAAAAATGTCTACAATGGATTTTGTTTGTAAATATGATTTGTTTGATTATCGGTTTTGAGTGAAACTAAATGAATATTTTACATATATTTCATCATACATTTTGGTAAGCAAAGAGATCTTTATTTAAATATAGTCACAGGAGCACTCAAGCATCCGTAGCATTAGATCAGATTTAAAGTCTAAGGTTTGCAGAGTATCTAATGAATGTATATTTATTTATTTACTTATATAATTTTTGTGTTTTTCGTTATTTGTTTCAATATGTTTGTATAATCAGAATGCCTGCTAGTATAGTTCACTTCCTCTTTAATTGAAGTTTTGTACTTTTCAAAAAGTTACTTTATAAAGCGCCCAACTTTTTTTCCTTACATATGCATACGTGTATACATTTTGTGCATTTGTGGTTTATAGAATGTATATATGTGCACTAAAACTATGCTTGTTTTTGTTTTGTTTTTTGTTTTTAAATCCCTGAATTAAATTTTGCTTTTTTTATGAGTTCGCGATTAACTTGTTTCGTTTGTTTGTTTATTAGCCTAAATAAATATCATAAAATACGTTTTAATATACGAGTTCATCTTTTAGACCATTCTTCACATTGAAAACTAAGGGAAATCATAAAATTCTTTTGAGAACAATTTATATTGTATTTTTGTTTGTTTGTTTGCATGTAATTTAAAATTTTATTTTTTATCGATAGTATTTTTATGCATTGATGCATAGTTAAATGCTGTTAGCAATTTTTTGAATCACATCCGACTGTTTCTCTCAATGAAATCTCCGCCTCTAAAGCTGACTCTCTACCTTCAATTCATTTCTCGTTGCCCCACCGTCAAATATTCTCATTGTTACGAACTGCAATTTACTTTTTAGTTTTACGGCGTTTTGCAGTTGTCGTCGGAAAATTCTATTTGTTGGGCAGCTCCGGTGGACAGTCCGGCTGATTGGAAGGATGAGCAGCTCGAAAAGCAGGGTTGCTCTCCAGTTCGCGATCAATGCGCAATATAATTGGATATGGGCGCAAGTCGACATGGAATCTGAGAAATACTTTTTGAATAGCCTGCTTATCTATATTGGTATTTCGAACTTACCTCCTAGCATTGAAAACCTGTGGCACAAGACAGCAATCAGCCATTGATATTTCATCACCCACACAATATTTTCCGGCCGAGGTGGAAAGTGCCTTCTCCACGGCGCGAAAGCCACGTGTTATCCAATGCTGTGCCCATTCCTTCTTCTTCTCCTCCCCCACGTGGATAAGAACGATGAGGTTCTGCAGTGGCTGAATGCCGGAGCAAATAATCTCGATTATTTCGCGAACTTTGGCGCGCTTGTGGACATCTTGTGGCAGAAGAGGACGCTGGGGGCGTGTTTCCTCCAGATAGTGCATGATTGCCACCGATTCAATAAGGGTATGTCCATCTTTAAGAGGTGACAAATGTATTGATATAAAGTAGAAGAGAGATGCAAAAGCTATGCTTACCAATTTGCAGCGCCGGCACCTGCTCCATGGGATTGACTTCGCGGTACTCATTGCAGTGCTGCTCGCCGCCCGACTTGATGAGACTGATGGGCTTAATGTCGTAGGGTATTTCCTTGAGGTTCATCGCGATTCGAACGCGCCAGGAGCACGAGCTGCGCCAATACGAGTAGAGTATTGGCTGTGTATCGATGGAAAAGGGGTTAGTCGACATGTTCAAAAGATTATTTGTGGCTGGATTGCTGAGTTGGAATGAAACCCTCACGCAGCCACTTTCCGTATTAGACTCAATTTAAGTGATACGTGCTTCATTTGAATAAATAAATGCTGTAAGCTGACACGAACCAGAACAGGTTGCCCACTGATAACAAGTACAGAGAATAACAAAAACACAGCCTTATCCCAAGAGCTTAGCGTATGCATATACTTATTTTGAGAGGAAACCTGGTCAAACCAGTTGCTCGATAGCAAGTTTGTTAATTTGCTTGTTGTTTTTTGTTTCTCTTTCTGCAGCTAAATTTATGCCTTTTTTATATTAGTAGTAGACCTTGCTGATAACATATATATAAAGCTATAGTTGTATAGAGATTTGAGGTAAGACCACACCTGTTCTAAAGCTGGCGTACAGTGTTGCGACAAAAGCTTGCCCTATCAACATATAACATTCTCATAGAACAATATTTTATTTATTTTCAGACAAAATGCCATGGGTTTGTCTTAGCCCATTGCTTATTCTTCTTTGGCCAATTAAAATATATGCTTAAATGTTTACATATCACAACATGGTTAATATTTAAACATTTTAATCAGAATTACAGCATTGATTAATTTTTGTATCAATTCAATATTTAATTTATGCCATTTTTATTTCAATTTTATTTTTCACTTCTCATAAAGCATAAAATAGTGAAATATTTCAATAATACATAATAGCTCTCACGTGTTAGAAGTTTTTAAAATGTAAATTTTTGCCGAGTACCGAGAAAATTTAACTTTTTTATTTGGGCTTTTCTAAGTTTTTTGAATTTTGATACAATAGCAGTGTATAAGTGTATAGCTTGTGAAGTCTCAACGGGAAAGCAGTTATATGTACGCTTCTTATTGAAAATAGCTGAAAATTTTTCACATTTAATTGTTAATAAAATGCACATCTATTGCAAATTTTAGTTTTCCACTTCGTATATTTTGTATACCCACATGATTCATCTAAATGCGTTGTGTTACTTGTCAATGCTGCAAACAGGAAGAAAGTTATACACACACTGACCGCCTGCACAGAAACCCGAACTTTTGAGAGTAACAGTAATACGAGGCAATGGCCAATGTAATCGACATGCAAAGTATAAATATATATGTGTGTGTGTGTGTTCAAGGGACCCTATTCTATTTGACCGGAGAGCAGCCCAATTCCGGGAACAAACGACTGCCTACAGTGTCACACATAGGCGCACGAATAAAATGTGTATGTGTATGTAGTTGAAAGCATAATAAGTTCCCTAAAAGTTCGTTGAACCTATATGAAAGTAAAGTCGGTAGTATCCAGCGACAGGGACAGAGACAGGGAGCCCACAGTAGGCCGAATAGGCGCCGAGTGCCGATGTGTGTCGTACATCAAGGTCGGCTAGGGGCATTAACCTTAACGAAGTTGACGTTGTCCTGGTTGCTATCAAGCAAAAGCAAGCCAATACGACGCGCCAAGGACACTCGCAGTTGTCCACAGCACCAGGGCGCTCAAGAGCCAAGAGCCAGAAGTCAGCGCGAGCGCAGCACAAAATGGCTCACAAGTTGCGCCAGGGGTGTGTTTTTAGGGGTTGCTTCTGAGCGCACGCCACACTAAGGTTTGAGTTAAAAGCGCCCCACAGGGTTGTCAAGCCCCTCTATTGCCTGATCCACGTTCAATTACGTCCTCAACAGCAGCCAGCCTCGCAACTCTGTTCGCGCCATTTCGCTGTGTGTACGCCAGCTTTCGCCGGCGCATGTGCAGATCAAGCATGCTGGAACGCTGGCATGAGTTTAACTCAAACTAGTGGCAGCCACGGGGTAGTATGAGTGAGTTTTCAGCAGGATTTTTTAACAAGCAAGGCACAAGTTTTTAGCGCCATTCGCATACGCACTGAACTTACCTTGGCTATGGCCGAGAGGGACATAGCGTTGTGATGATACTTTGAGTAGTTAATTTTGAAGCCGTTTCAGCCGGACGCACTGCGAAAACGTTAATTTGCGGACCGGACGGGGGGTGGGAGTGCAGTAAAAACTAGACGTGTGAGCTGCGTAAAGCGGTCGAAACTTAAGCCTAACCACCACTGAACAATTAATTGGGATTTTCTAGTAGCTCTTTTTGCCAACATACACTGCAAAACGGGCAAGTGCGAGCAAGTTAATTATTTGTTTTATTTGACGGACGGCGAACCTAAATGCACTCCGAGACGAACTGTTTTAGCTCAGGTAAACGCGAAGCGCGTCTGCAAAGGACAACAACGATTGCGACAACGACAGGATAACGCCAAAACGCAACTGAACACACTGAACTAAATAAACGAGTGCGAAAGCGAAAGCAAAGGACACCAACAAAGCTAGCAGCCATAGCGCGAAATAGAGAGAGAGCTTGAGCAAGAGAGCGCGCAAATGGTGGAAACAATGAGACAGAAAAAAGATTTGCAACAAAGCCAGCAAAAATAAGCTTCTGCTTGGTGCTTGTCTTTGCTAAGCTTTTTCCCAAACCAATGACAGCAGCAAGTGAAACAAACTCAAATTAAAATTTCAATTATTTGTAAAACAGTTAGAAAATTCAAAGTCAGTAAATTGTTTTGTTTTTTTTTTTATGACCACCACTTTATTTGTGTTTCCACATTTAAATTTGTTTACTAGATTCTTTGTAAGTTTACTTCATTTCCATTAAAGTTGCTCAAATGATTGTTGATTAAATTACTCGGCTTAAACCTAAAAGTATGTAACATATGGACTAAAATAGTTAACAAATCGTTACAGTTGTTGTTTCCACAGATGAAACGTATACAAATAAACACCTAATATAGTACATACACAGTTTGGTAAGTTCATATAACTAAAGCAACATCAGGAAAATGAAGTCGAACCCATTACAAGCTTTTTATTTGAGTTTTGTTTTGTAGAAATGCAACAATGTGTATAACGGCTTTAAAACAGCCGCACAACCAATAGAATATCACACCAATAATGGCAGAGTACAACGAATACAACAAATTGTAAGAGAGTGAGTGTTCGGTGTGTGTTTTTATCTCGTTCTTGTTTGTATCTATTTGTATGTACGTTTGTCCAAGGAGACAGCGACAGGACATTGTTAACTAGGTAGGTAACGGTAATGGTAACGATAACAGCAACAGATCGTGCCTGTCTCGTAAATCCTGGAACGTCCGTGAGGCAGGGTACTTGACTGTACAAATTTCTCTAGTTGGGTGTACCGGACATGGGCTTTGGGTACAACATTCATAAAGTTTAACTACCTCCTCAGCGCTACCTAAGTTCTCGTTGTCGTTTTGCTAGCTAACAAAAGTAACTGTATATGTGTATACATATGTATGTATAAAATTGTCAACAAATTCATAAATTATTGTTGTAATATTTTTAGAAAATAGTGTCCATATATCATCATCATCATCATCATCATCATCATCATCACCGTCGTCGTCATCCTGACGGCAAGTTTTCTTTTCGCTTTATGCTTTCTTACATTTTCTCACTTAACCTAATGCATTCGAAGAATTGACTACAATTTAATGGCAAGAGCCACAGTTTCGTTTTTTGTTTGTTTTTGGTTTTGTTTTCGTGTTTTTTTTAGGAGCTTACTTCTACAACATACGTTACACATACACATACAATACACAATAATCATAATAATAATAATTACTTTAATATTAAATATAACTGGTAACATCATGCTAAATACAATATGCCATCATCTTTATTAGACAATTGCTTCAATATGCTAAAAACTTTTCATTCCATTATAATTATCAGAGATGCAGCCAAGGTCGAACAATTTTAACCATTTTAGCAATACATAATTTTAAAAATTATTTGGAGGGAATATTCATGATTTTCGAAGATTTTTACTTTAATCATTTTTAATATTAAATGTATGTGTAAAGAATCCCTTTGCATGTGTATACGAAATAAATATGATTTATATCTTCGATAATGTAACTAAAAAGTTTTTCTTTTCATTTTCGTATTTGTTTCGCTTTCGCGTTCGATTCGATTTCGTTTCGTTTCGTTTCGTTTAAAAAAGTAGTACTATGTGCCAAAAATTTGCAATTGTTAATTAAAAGCTACCAATAAATGAAGCAAAGTTAAAGCAGTTTTGCGTTTTAAATGATAGCAAGTAAAGTTCATTTGGCTTTCATTTCAATTTTTACACCTATTTTGATCATCAGTTACAACCATGGAAACATTTATGTTTACATTTATGCATTTGTACACATACATATGTCTATGTATATATGTACCGTAAAATATTCGATACAATCTTAATTATTTTAGTACAATATAAATATGTATGTCTGCGTGTTTTGTATTTGTATTTAAGAGAATTTACATGCTAAGTACAATTTACGTTCAACAAGAGGTTATAGCATTTCAACTAATGCCATAAAGTAACAGTTTCTATGTTTATAAAAGATTTTCATATTACAGTTAAAACTTACGTCTGCGAGTTGTGTACTTTTGTATATGGTACTTTCTTTTTGCTGAAGAGTCGGGACATTTTCAAGCTACTGATCGTGTCTCTAATACTCAGCTATAAAGAACATTGCGATGCATTCGTTTTGGCATGCGCTTATATAAGTCTGAATAAAACTCGAAATGAATCGCTAGAATCTTGTATGGCACAAAATATTTTCAAAATAACTTTTAACTTAAGAAACATTCGACTGATTGATTATAATCGCATGTTTCTCATTGCTAGTTTCAAATCAATATTAAATAAACAAACAAAAACAAACGAAAAGTATCAGTCTAATTTCACAGAGATCTCACTCAAAAACAGTTTAAAATATATGCTTATAAGATGTGCTCATACAATTCATGCATCATTTCAATATAAGACCTGAAGAATATGTCCTTCGAAAGAGCATATTTGAATTGCCTAAAATGTTCACTTATCCGCTAAACAGGATTGCAATCCTCCATAGAAATTTACATTTACTGATTTCTGTATTGACTATGTATACATATATATATATGTATATATATATATATTGAATGCCTTTCTTATTGCATTTTGTGTTTCTCTTAGATTTAATGTTTTCATTTTATATTAAGTTGATATGTCTAAGAACTATTATCAATCTTTTTTTTTAAAAAGATCTTTTGTATTGCATCTTGAATCAATTTAGTAAACTCCTTAAAAGAAGTTCTGTGGATCTGTTTGTATGTAGATTATATTTATACTATATAGTAAAATTATTGTTAGAAAGTGATGTCTGCACATACATATCCTAAATAAGTACGATCAAATCTTAACTATTCGAGTTTTATATTGTTAATTCACTTGAGATTGAGTTTTGAGCTAAGTTAAGTCAGTGGCCCATGAGCGCGTGCAGATCCAGCTTTCGTTAGGTTTATATACGCATTCTACTACAGATTCAACTATAGTTGGATGTAACCACTTTTGCATGACTGCATGCTTATGTGTGTATGTGTGTGTGTGT
Organism: Drosophila lacertosa; assembly: GCA_004143845.1. NCBI lineage: Eukaryota > Metazoa > Arthropoda > Insecta > Diptera > Drosophilidae > Drosophila > Drosophila lacertosa. The sequence goes on along the minus strand of SCDZ01000455.1, from coordinate 75,212 downwards.
GTATTGTATATATTAATAGTATATTATAATTACATTCTCGTACACTTAATGAACAATCACAACGCAGAGTATTCGAATAAAGTGTTGGCGCCGCTGAGATTGCAGTTTTTCTTTTGAAATAAGAGCAAGTGAATATAGCACAAAATACATTTCACAGATTGTCTTTGTCTACTTTGTTTGCGTTTTGAAGAGGGGGAATAAAATATAGACAAGAATTGCATATAAATAACAGATAAAATTTTAATCAATAAAAATGAAAACAAAAATGGCACAATAATTAAAACATAAAAGTAAATTTAGTATATAAATAAAAAAGTCGAGTAATAAATTCTACTTCTGACTAGATGGTAGGGCTTAGAACTTGCAGCTTAAAGACTATTATGCAGTATGTTTAATATTATTACACTCTTTTCATTTGGCTTTTTTGTCTTTAGGAAACTTTTTTTTATAAAGCAACAAAGTTTCAAATCTTACTTAAAGTTACTTAAATAATATATACTTAAAATTATGGTATATACTTGTGTTTAAGCATATATTTTTGTTTTTTAAGACTTTATTTATTTTTAATACTTAACACTTACGCTTGAAGGCATTTATCGTAGGTTTTTATTTGTTTATTATATAATCGTAAATCAAAGTTAAGCATTGTCAAGTAAAGGATTGGAAATTGTCTATGTATTAAGTAAGAAATTTTGTAGAGAAAATGCACACAACAAAAGTTGATCATTAGAATTTCGATTCTTTTCAGTGTATGTATGTATGTTTGTATATTTGTCAGTAAGTGTGTGTACTAACATATGCCACATAGTGCAGTATAAAAATAGTGTTGTAACTAGTTTTAAGAAGAGTCTTTAAGCGGCTTTCATAGCCCACAACAAACAGTTCCGAAGGTGCTTTGTGGTGGGTTGCATATTAGCTGATTACAATTGCACACATACTCAATTATTTATCTATGTATTTGTATTGCACAAATAACAAATAAGCTTGAATAAGCTAGATTTAATCAAACACACAATGGCAAATGGAAAATTATCGTAACTTATATGTAGAACAGTTATCTGAATCATGCAGTCATATCATATTGCCGTTAGTATTTGAGTTTCAGGACTGGATTCTGTTACTAATGATTTGTAGACTAGACGTCCTATTAATGTCCTATTGTTCGGAACACATACACAATAAGCTTATTACAACCTTGGAAACTGGTAAGAGTTTGTTTTGCGTCACGGTTTCAATAGCTTAATGTTAATCTAAATACAAGTTAATTTCGCATGCATATTGCTAGATTTATATTTACATTTACATTTACATTACATTAAACTTATTTACGTCATAATATACCACTGGCCTCGTAAACATTTGTTGCGTACACTCAATTGATCTATTTGTGGTAGTACATTAGCTCACTGTCCAAATGGAAAACGTGTGATTCTTGTTGCTGTTGTTATTTTCATTTTACTGGCAGATTTTCTCGTCTTGTACCAAATAACTTGTATGTAAATAATTAATATTTGTTTTCTTTTTGTTATGTTTTTATAAGTATATCTATTAAAAAGTTATGTGATTTTTATGAATTTTGGGTATGATCGAAAAGAAATTTATTATTATTTATACTTTTCGAGTGTGTGTGTGTATGTTTGATTTATCGATAAATATTATGTCTTTTATGCATTTGGAGAAACATTAAATTAACATCCACTTATTAGATACATATGTATATTGTATGTATAGAATTTGCTATGTATGTATATATATAGTATATTCACAATATAATTATCTACTTATATTCATGTATGAGTGTGTACCATGTATGTAGGTAGTTTCTATTTACAACTTGGCTTTAAAAGTTAAAATTTTTCAATTTGAGTTCCACTTTTGTTTTTGTTTTTAGCTAAAATCGTTTTTGATCTCACTCAATATCACTTGATTTCACTAGAATTTTTATTTGCTTTACATTTAGCAATAGTTTAGAAGTGTAAGTACAATAAAATGCTTACATTTAACTGAAATTCAAATTGAAATTGTAAAACCTAAAACAACAATCATCGTATATATATATATATATATATACTTATTTGTGTACATATCGTAACTCTTACTAACATAATATGTATCCCACTAGTAAAGTATCTGTGAAATGTGATGCAACTATCTTAAGTAGAAAAACATGTAGTTAACAGTACGTACGCGCTACTAGATAAAACAATGTTGACTTGGCTTAAAGTTAAAAACTACAGTCGAGTCGAGAGTCGAGAGAAAACGCCTACTATAAAAATACGCCTACTATAAAATAGGTAAGTAAGTATGTAACACAAATATTGCATTTGCCTACAATAGTATATAACAATTCAATTTGAACTTGCTTCATTGTTTTAGTTTTATGTATGTACAAATTATGACTTCGATCAAGTTAAAGAGTTTGGGTAGAGGACATAGTTAAGATTTAGATAGTTATATAGATAGATAGATAGATAGATAGATAGGAAGTGGGTGTAGAAAACACGTGAAAGGTATGAATAAGAAAAATGCCTTTAACTGCTTAATACATCAAAATTACAATATTCAATATTAATTTACTTATATATATTACACATTCAACTCTGAGTTTCATTTAATTCATTTTGTATTTTTCTGACTGAAGACTAAGTTTAAATTCTAAGACTGGTAAACAATGCTTGCTGCTTGCTTAACGCGATTGTCAATCGATGTTGGGGCGTGGCTGCTCCCATATCTAAGATGCAGATGTTGTGGTCATAACCGCTACTGCAGGAGTTGTCGATGTCGATGTGGATACTGTTGTGGATGCTGCTGCTGTTGCTGTTGCTGCGGCTGCTGCTGCTGCTGCGTGCGCTGCTGCTGCTGCTATTGATGCTGCTGCTGATGCTAATGCTAATGTTTGTGCAGTCATATTTGCACTTGCTTTTGAATTTGCTGATTGTTCCGCTTCCTGAACGCGATGTGTTTTCATGTGGGCGCTGCGACTCTTTACTTTATTAAAGACTCTGGTAAATAAAAATTCAGAAGAGTAGCAAGTGGCAGATATTAGAGTCTGGCATTAAAAGTACAGTTAGTACATTAACGAAAATGCAAACTATAGTATATACCATAGACATTAAGATGAATCAGAGATCAAATACACAGTTATATCAGAGAGTAGTTTATATCGTAGGTACATGCATATATGTATGTATAGATTCTGCGATGAGAAGGATTACATGCAAATATATAGCAAAAGCATTTTTTTCTATTTTTTCCTTTTTTTTGTATTATTTTTAAGTTACTTAGCCTTGTGTGGAGATAAATTGCTTTGTTGTTATTATTTACTATGGAGAGTACAGAGTTTTGCTTGATAGTATAAGGAACATAAAACAGAAATACATAAGTATTGTTAAAGGTTAACGAAAGAGTTAAGAGTTTTGTGCGCTGGAATGTTATAAAAATATAAATACAATTTGCGGCGATTCTTCAGTTGTGATCTCGAAACAAAAGCATTATATATTCACAGATAAATATAAATATATATTTATATAGGTAAAGAATTTAGACTAGTAGCCAATTAGCTTCTTAGGATCACTCATAAAGCTCCGTTACATGAAAGAATTTCACATTTAGAAATTGGTTAAAATCTGATGAATGAATTTCCCAGAAATGATCAGTTTGGGTATTATATTTACAAAAGATTTAATGCAAATGGCATTTTGCGCTGGCGTTTACAAAACAAATGTACATGAAATCAAGGAACAAAGAGTTTGCAAGTAATTAAAAGACGAAAAGAAGGTTAATAAAAGAAACCCAAGGTGAAAACAGAAAAACTCCAAGTCAAATACTTACCGTTGGGGGCAGTTGTCGAAGGTCGCCTTTGGCTGAGACTGCGATGAGCTGATTTTAGTAACGCCTATTCGCGACTTGAGACTCTTCGCTTTAAATTGCAATTTTTTGAATTGTTTGTTTATTGATTTGATGGTTTAAAGTAGACACGCGTATTGTAATTGAATATAGTTTGATTTTCGTTTCATTTGGTTTGGTTTGGTTTGGTTTGGTTTGGCATCATTGAACAGTAAATACAATACAACAACAATAACAACAATTATTATCGCTTAATAAAAAACGCTAACTAAGCGGCACGAAAAATTTAGAGTCGATACATGGATTAAACTAAATGCTTTAAGAAACACTACGAAAACAAGGCATAAAGCAAATTGTGTAATAGAAATATATATTGATAGAGAAGAAGCTTGAAGAAAATGTAGTAAGTTAACAGCAGAATTTACTTTAGGAAAAAAGAACAAATAATAGAATAATTGATTTACTTAAATCAAAATCGACGTTCAAAACCAAATAAAAATACTCAAGAGTATGGCTAGGTAAAAACCCAGATTTCGGATTCGATTACGAATAAGTCTTGAGTCGAAAGTTACGGTTACGAATAACGTGCTTTACGGTCTTAACTCAATACGGGCACTCAAATCGCTCAATATATGCTTGCGTAATTCAAATTTTTCATGATCTGGCAATTTTAAGATATACGAATTGCTGTGGATAGTATCTTGGGGGAATCTTACTTGCCGCACACCTTGCAGGGGAATTCGCTGTCCTTGGCTATGTTGGAATTGTTAACATTGTTGCTGCTCTCTTTTGTTGCTGCTGCTATCGATGCTGTTGCGGTCGTTGCTGCTGCTGCTGCTGCTGCTGCTGCTGCTGTTAGCAGCACCGAATTTAAATTAGTGCCGCTTGCATTAGGGATGTGGTTGTTGTTTTTGGTATTATTGTTGTTGCCGGTGGTATTATTGACATTAGCGTGCGTTATATTTGTGGTGCTTGTTGTTGCTGTTGCTGTTGTTGCACCGATGCATTGATTGCTAGTGCTGTTCGTTTGGGGCACGCATGCGTTACTGCTATTGTTGTTGTTGTGGTTGTTGCTGCTGCTGGAACTACAGTTGTTATTGTTGGCACTAATTGCCGTGGTATGCTGGTTGTTGTTGTTGTTGCTGTTGTTGTTGTTGCTATTGTTGTTGTTGCTGGCATTTCTGCCATAAGCGTGTATACGAACATGCCCATGCAGCGCCGCCTTTGAACTGAAGCTCTAAAGTTTTGGCCACATTCACGGAATTTAACGCAGGGCGGGGATATCAGCATTATGTACAAGAAAGAGAGTAAGAACAAGAGCATGAGTGAGTTATGAGGACTTTGCCGAAATGGTGTGGGACTGGGCAAGGCGCATTGTGATAGTGTGCCGAATTCAACATGCCGCAGCAACATTCTTAGACTACAACTTACCGCCGAGCAATCGGCAATCTCGCAGACATAGGGCTTTTGTTCCACCGTCGGGACAATGGCTGGCACCGGTTGCATTTTTAAGTGGGATACCTTGTAATCAACACAAAGCTTCTTCCAAAAATAATACATTTGTACGCATTCGCCGGAGTTCTTTGTAAGCAGCTAAAAAGCAATTAATATGTTTATTAGATTATGCATGTTCATACAGGTGAAATTCAGCTAGTTTAAAGTGACCAACTATATATTAAAAGTTATTCGGTATGATGATACATAAATAACTATTACGCACTTCAGACAGTGACTAAGCTTGTTTTCCCCTCATCTCATTCTATTTAAAATAAATTTCTTAACATCCCTTCTATTTTTTTTATTATAGTTATCAACTCTTAAATCACATAAATTACTTCACAAAAAGTGTCTTTTATATTTTAGTGGTAACTGAAGGAGATATTTGGTTTAGATAGACTTTTTATAAAAAAAAACCCTTTACTTAGACCATTTTCACTAGGATAATACTGAATTCTTTGTATATCTACACAACCTAGAGAATATACTATAAGAACTTCTCTATCTGCAAGTTGTTGATTTCTATCTTATTTCCATCATCATGTATTTGATGTGTTTAGTAATATAAAAAGTTTATTCAAAATGGTAATTAACCGAATGGATTTACCTATAAAATTGTCTAGTCTATCAATAATTTATCAATAAACCTAGCGCAGGTAAAACATTCTGTATTAGATCTTTAGCTTATGTGTTTACAAAATTTACCTCGTTGGCGATTTTGCCGAAGTCCTTGCCATACTTTTCGAGCCCACGCAGAAACTGTTCCAGCTCGTAGGCAGTCCATTTCATCTGGAATTCGCTGGACTGTGTCTGCAGCAGACTAAGCACCGCCGCTGCCGAGTTGCCTTTTGCCTCAAGCAGCGTTTGCAGGGCTACTTCCTCGGAGTGGCTACCCATGGGTACGGCCGAGGATTTGCTAAGATCTATATAGCGCATTAGTATCTTATCGTCTAGCTGTACACTTGGATCCCAGATGATGTCGGCATTCATTGTTTCCTTAGTGGCTTCTTCGGGCGGCTTGCAGGCCGGTATCTGCGCCTGATACGTGGAGCCAAGGTTCACCTTCGACTCGTCGCAGAAATCCACTAGACCCACAGGATCGCCAAAGTCATCGTCGAATACGTCAAACATGTTTTGGCCGAGCTGCTTGCGCACATTGCAATATAGTCCAGTGCCTTTGCGATCGGGATTAAGTATTGGCGCAGGCGTGTAATGGGTGCGAGATGGTTTTCGTAGCTTTGACCGATGCGGCGAGAGGGTGTGGAATTTCGAGAACTTGTGCGCATCCTGGGCTCCGTTAGACCGCAAGCGACGCTTCAATATGGAATTGGTTTGGTTGGAAAGCGGCTGCAAATTTGAAAGGCTGGGCGTCCCAGTGACAACTGGAGCGGCTACTGCTGGCGGCATGGTGGCCAGCATGGACTTATTGCCGTTACTCTTAATGTTGTCGCCGCTGGCGAAAAGCAGGCTTGCATCGAGTGCAGTTGCCTGGCCGGCATTTGTATTCAGAAGCATGGTGAATGCCTGTTTATCGTTGGCTGAGATGTTGCTGCCGTAAATCAGTGGCTGCAGCAGATTATTCAGTGGCTGCATCATCATTGGCTGTTGATTACCGTCCAGGTACTGTGCTTGGCAGGGCACAGGTGTAAAATTGGCCAGCATAAATTCCGGTTGTTGCTGTTGTTGTGGCTCTTCGGTTTGGTCTGTAGGTTGCTGTGGCAAGTGTAATTGGTGTTGCTGTTGCTGGCTTTGCATTTCCTGTTGCTGTTGCAGTTGCTGTTGTTGTTGTTGTTGCTGCTGTTGCTGCTCCTGCTGTTGCTGCTGCTGTTGGGGTTGCAATTGTTGCTGCTGTTGCTGTTGTTGTTGATCGTAGAGCACAGTGGTAGACTGCAACTGATCTAAAGGCGGTCCGGCCGTAGTCCCAACCTGTCGCTGTTGACCGAATTCCCGTGGCGAGGAGGACAAAAGCGGATCGTCTGAATTGGGCATCATTTGCGACTGCAGACCAAGGCCCGGCAGATAGTAGAGATCAATGATGTTGTCGCCCTGCTGCTCGCTGCTGAGCTGTAGCTGCATATTTTCATCAGGAAGCACCTCACGAAGCACCTGCTTAACGTCCTCTGCGGAGCCAAGGCCACTGGTAAAAAAGGACTCGGACAAGGGCGAGGTGGCATTTCGTGAATCGTTCAGGAACTCCTGATCCTCATCGAGAAACGAGAGATTTGTCTCGGCAAACTCGCGCAGGTCGCATTCAGCGTCGTCCTCAGTGCCGTTCAAAAGATCCTCTACCTTGATGTTCGGATCGAAGCTGCTTTCCTCTAGCACCGTCTTAAGTTTAAGTATCTTCTCGTTGTCGTTCTCGCTGAGCTGCTGCATCGAGTCGCTATCATCTGTCTTGAAGTAGACGTGCGAGAAGTCTGTCTTCTCGCTGAAAAACGTGTGACCGGCATCCACAAACTGAGCCGCAGCATCCTCTATGAAGGGTGAGGATTGAGCTACGGTCTCATGACTGGACGGCGGCGTCGGGTAGGCCAGTGGCGAGTGCATCGGCGAGGCGAGCATGCCCAGAGTGTTGCCTCCACGCATGTTGGCAATGGCCTGGATTTGGGAGCTGTTCTGCATGATAAACTCCTTGGAATGGAATTGCTGGAAGGTGGGCAACGGCGTCGGCTTATTAATGTTGCTGCTACTGTTGCTATTGCTCTGCAACAAATCGGGCTCAATCTTCACCAGATGCGCGTGCACATTGTCACCGGGATCGCCGAGTAGCGAAAAGTTCTCAGAATGTTCGGTTTTGTGTACCGCTTTCTCCTCATTATTAAGCAGTTCCATACTGTCCACCGTTTGCAACAGCATTTCCGTATCCGAGACATTGTATACCTCGGTGTTGCTGAACAGATCGGAGGCATCCGTATCGCTAGTATAAGTGACCGTATAAACTCCACCATTAGCACCACTGATACCGCTTGCCTCACCGACAACACCAAGGCTCTCCTGGTTGGGTGCAATGGTCAGTGCGAGGGGCGTGCCATCCGGCAGCGAGATACTGCTCGCAGAGCATATGGTGTTGGTGCTGGCGGTGGCTGTGATGGTATTGCTCGAAATCAACTTGCTTTTGGTGGACACCACGTGCACATCAGATGGTATGATGACGGTACGATTGTTGTTGGTGATGATCTGCCGACCTGTCTGAACACTGCTGCCAATGGTCGAGAGCTCCGCACTGCCGACATTGCTCAGGAGCAGATTTGTACTGTTAGGTGCCTGTAACTGTGTTTTCTTGTTTGCTACGGCGATGCGCGTGCCACGTTTAAGCAGCTCAATCAAGGTCGAATCCTTAGGATCCGTATTATTGGCGACGCCGCTGATGCTACCGCCGCCCTTAAGGGCCGTCAGGGCGCTCATGGTGGTTGTGGTAGGCACATTGTTGGTGGTAATGGTAATCGTATTGGCACCACTGCCCAAACTGAGGGTTTTCGGCTGTCTCTGACCTCCGCTAAAGATCTCAATGCTTTGCGGCAGCCCAATCTGCTGTATGCTCAGCCCGTTAGTGCTCTTAATGGTGGTTGCCGCCGGCAGCACCGCTGTCGTTGTACTGGTGCTTGTGGCCAGCGCCTGACTTAGGCTGCTTGTGCTGCTTTTCGGATTGAGGAAACTCTCCAGATCGCTAATGGAGCGGCGAAGACTGCTGTTATTGTTGTTGCAAACGCTGATACCTTGGCTGTTGGCTGTGCTGCTGGGTGGTGCAGGCACTACAAAGGCGCCCTGCGAGACAGAAGACTTCGTTAGTGTGGGTCGTATATCCAGGGGCTTATACCAAATAACCTTATTGATATCCTTGCGCTTGCTTATGATCTTCTCCTCGATGAGGGCACGAACACCAATGCTGGCTGTCTGCAGGGGAGGTCCGTTCGAGTCCTTCTTCTCGCTACGCTTGGTTTCCGGATCCTTCTTGAAGTAGCCGCCATGCAGACGCATGTGCCCATTGAGGGCGGGTATATTTTTGAACTTACGGTGACATAGATTACACTCAACTGGCTTATCGATCTTAACTATATTGAGCAGGTGGGGATTAATGGCCGCCACTAGCTGCTGGTTCAGTTCGTCGTCCTTTACCTCGTCCGGTGAACTGGAACTGGACGCAACCATCTCGCTGCCATCCTCCACGGTTACGGTTACATTTTGCGAATTATTAAGCTAAAATAGTAGGTGTTAGATTAGAGGTGTAAGATAACAACAACATTTAAAGCTTACCAATTGCATGTTCCAGGTACGAGGCCGCGCTGACACCTGTGTCGACTCTGTGTTGATTTTGTAGGAGCTTACACTAGTGGGCGAGGAAACTGTAACCTGTGCACTGGTTTGTTTAGTTTGCTGCATGATCTTGCTTATGAGATCGAGCTGCTCGCGTGTTAGTCCGTCGCCCTCTAGCGTTGCACCATCACTGAGCGTTATGGTCGGCGAACTGGTCAGAATGGTGCTACCGATGGCGTTGCCATTGCCAAAGCCAAAGCTACAGACACTGCTGCCAGATGCTGAGCACGACGAGGATGCTGTGGACGATGCGTTCGAGGATGTCGATGTGGTGGGCGATAGCAGTGTGACACCCGATTTGATCGGCAAATTCATAGCCTTGATTTGCTCTTCGGACAACGCAATGCCCGTGGCTGCATCCACCACAGTGTTGCCTGTGGAAATATAGGTGCGAATGCAGGTGGCACCATCTGGTGAGCTAGCATCGCCACTAGCCGTAGCCGGTGATAGACTTAGCGAGCTGTTGGCCACGCCCACGCTGCTGTTGCTGCTGCTGCTGCTGCCACTGCTCACAGCGCCACAGTTTGTGATGGCCGTCGGGGAGAGTGAGTTGTTGGTAGGCGTTGCCACGCCTCCATGGTGGTTCTCTGAGTGCCGGCGAAGGGAGCGCGCATCGCAATATGATTTGCCACAGCCATCCGCCTTACACTCGTAGGGCTTCTTGTTACGATGCGTCATCATGTGTCCGTTTCTAGGAGGAAGCGTTGCATTTTGATTGAGTTGTTAAGTAGATCAGTGGATCAGTGGATCAATGCGACGCTTCATTAACTTACAAGTGATCTTGCCGCTTGAATGCCTTCGAGCAGAGTGCACAAATATATTTCCGTTCGTCGCTGTGCGTCAGTTTGTGCTTGGCCAGCGCCGAGGCATTTCCAAAGATCTTGCTACAAATCTATAAAAAGTACACCAAAAAGCAAGTGAAATGTAATTAGCATCGCACATGGACCTCAGATGCTGCCGTTCACATAATTGAAAGCGTAGCAGACGCTGTCGATTTAGACATTTTAATGAGCCACGTTGCGTATGCGTAATACAACGTTCACTAATTGCGCTCGTGTTCATAAATTCGACACAGCCGCCGACACAAAATAGACACTCCACCCAAATGCGGTGGATATTAGAAATATATATTATTACTAAATCAGTTAGAAGGGAGCAGTTTCATCAGTTTTCTTCATTTTATTTTTTTTTTTTTGCATTTGCATTTGCCATTAAATCGAGTGCCCGACTGGATTAGCCCTGTAGCCAATGCCGAACTTAGAGGTGAGCCAAAAATTAAATAAGTTATAAACGTCAGAGAAATAAAGTTAGGGTAGAAACTCTGAGAAAAACAAATAAATATACCAATATTCTATTATTTCTTATACACTAAAAATTTGTTAAGCCCACTAGGATATTAGTTAGGGAGGTGTTTTTAAAGTGTTTGAATTGTTAAAGTTGTATATTATTCGGATTTTAATCATAATTAGTTTGTTAGTTCATTGTTGAAATTTGTGCAAACTTAATTAAACGTGCCTCTCAAAACCTAATTATACTATATTCTGCTAAATTAGCTATTGGAAAAAGGTTTTGGTTGACAGTCAAGGTTTTATTGTTAGTTCATGCAAGTTGATTGCCACGTGATCTTTGACATGACAGCGAATAAATCGGAAATAAAAGCCTCAAAGTGGAATCGAATGCGCACCTGACACTGTTGGGGTCCGTGACGTGTCGGTGAGGTTAGTTTGGGTCGACTCTTTCGGGGTGCGTTGTCTACGGTGATAATGCCAATGCCGGTCGAGATGCTGCTCGTAGATACTGCGGCTGTGACTATGCCAGGAACATTGCGACCATTGCTCTTGAAACTTAAGCTGTGACCGCTGCTGCTGTTGCTGTCGTTACTGCTGCTGCTGATGCTGCTGCTGGTTGTGCTGCCAATACTAATGCTGCTGCCTACAGAGGATGCGTTGCTAAAGTTGCTGCTGTTGCTGCAGTTGCTGTTGTTGTTGTGCTGACTGAGTAAACTTGCTGCGCTGCTGGTGCTGCTATTGCTCATAATCTGGGCCAACGTCGTGACATTGGTGGCCGTGTTGCTGCAGCTGCTGCTGCGTATCAGACAGTTCTTAATGTAGTTGGTTTTGCTGCCGCCAATACTGCTAATTGTCGTGTTCGTGGAGGCGCTCACAGTCTGTACTCTGATTTTGTTGGTGGCGCTGCGACGCGTTATTGTTATCTTATTGGTTCCGTTTAGATGAACGCCAGTGCTTGTTGTTGCTATCGTATTGTTTAAAATTGTTGGTGCAGTAATGATGCTGCTGCTGCTGGTGCTGCTACATCTGTTCCTAATAGTGGTGTTGTTGTTTCTTCGTTTGCTGCTGCAGTTGGGCAGTTGGTTGGTGCTTAGCTTGTTTTTAAGAGCTGATAGAGAGAGAAATACATGTGTAGTTAAGCGGTGGAATATTCAAAGCAGTTTCCCCACTTACAGGCTGTCTGTATGGTGCCCAAAACATCTGCTAGCATGTCCGGATCCGGATAGCCAATGGTAAGCGCATTCTCTAATGCTGACGCTATGCCTGACGACGACGACGATGACAAGGTTTCAAGCACTGTGACGCCATTCGCTTGGCTGCCCGACGTCGATGTTGCTATTGCATTTGTTGCTGCTGCTACTATTGTTGATGTTGTTGCTGTTGTTGTTGTTGTTGCTGTTGTTGTTGTTGGTGCTGTTGTTGTTGCTGCTGTTGTTGTTGACGTTGCTGCTGCTGTCGTGCTATCTGATGATTCCAAAGCATTCGCATCTCTCAGTTGCAGTGTCACGGAACCCTCGCTGCCCACGGACGCGCTGCACATCAAGACGCGCTGAGCGCTGAGATTCGTCAAGGGCAGGTGTATGCTTTTGGGTACCTGCGGGCGGTGCAAATACAGAGGGCCAGTGGCTAAAAGCTGCTCAATTTGGACTACACTAGGCTAATATACATGTCTGTGTGCGTGTGTTTTTTTTTCGGCTAAATTAGATAGAGATAGATGCAAAGACAACGTGCTGCCGTTTGCTGGCTGCCAAAATCGCTGCGACAACGGCTGCTGCTGCTGTTGCTGCTGCTGTCAAGCGGGATTATTTTAGATTATTGATAATTCTCGGCAATTGTCGCCTAATGGAAGACGCGGCGTTAAATTAATAGAATTTAAATGCATCTCACTTTGAGTCATGTGTCTTTTAGTCTTTTACTATTGTAGTTAACACGGAAGTCGACTGCAACAATTGAAAAAGTCCTCGACGCATTATAAAACTGAGAATTTCGAAAATTGTTGGCACTCAGCCGTCATGGTAATTATGCCACTGTGTGAGTGTGTTTGTGTGTGTGTCTGTTTATACAATATGCAACAATATTGTAATTTTGGCTTTTTGATATGCGAACAATGTCTGTATAAATACATTTAAATGCAATCAAAAGATGACTCGTCGTAGTTGGCTAAGAGTAAGAGTCAAGTAGACCACATATTCATCGGGTGGAGGTGTGGGTCAATTAAAGTTGCCTTAACCGCAACAAATGCCCAATTAACGTGGTTTGCAATTGCCCGTAACCGCAAAACATACGAAAATAAACAAAGCAGTTGAACATAAATATCCAGAAGTGTCTTGCGACGATAACCACAATGAAAACTTAAACGAAGACATTCACATAAATTAGTTGCTTGGAGCGCATAAAATTTCGCATTGCATAAATAAACAAAGTTTTTATTGTTCAGCTGCGCGCAAAATAAACAGAGCGCACAGAAAATTAAAAGCTGCCCCGATCTGGTCACTGGCCAAGGAGCAGCAGCCACAAGTGGCCAAAATCCCAAGTGGCCAACTGTCTGCCCCATGGGCAGGAAACCATATTAAGCTACTCTATTATGTTTAATGTTATTGCTTAGTTTATTTTAAATTGTGTATGGGCAAGGTGAGAGAGCTCTTTAATTGATTTCTGATTTGAGTACTTATTTAGCAAATGTTTTTTATTTACTTTCTTCTTATGTTCAAGCAGAATGGCATATGTGTAATTAAACTAAAATATACATTATTGTTATGAGCGTTTATTTTTAAATTCATTCACTTCCTTTCTTTACATAGTCAGCAAGTATTTGTATTACTTAACTTGCTTTTATTTTCCTGGAATATTTAATTAGTCTGTCTTTAGTTAAGTATCACACTTGATATACTCTCAAATATAATGACTTATTTTCTAAAAACAAAAAAAGGGGGAAAATAATACATTTGTTGCACATTTGAAACAGGAGACTATAAATTTAATATTCACTAGTCGGAGAGACTGATTGGCATGGCTAAGTCGACACAGGGTATCATCTTATCGGGCACTCTTGTAAATGATTCGCATAGTTACACAAGTCATTTATGAATATTGTTGAGCTCAAGCTCAAAGTCTATGCGCATGGGCGAACTGATAGAAATCGCGGCTAACATGTCACTCTGTCATATCACAACAGGGGCAACAACTAAAAAAAGGAAGGAGGCAACCAACGCCAAACATAATGGCACTGTTGGTTGCGACACAACGGGGGGCCAGCTTCACCTGCGCCACGATACACGGTATAAGGTACATAGTAAATGTGATGCAAATGTGTATATTTTTGCAGCCTGATTCATATGTCAATCATCTGTCAATGTCACTCCAAAAAAAAGCACATTCGATGAGCTGCTGGTTGGCACCTAAAGCGTAAGAAGAGGCGAGTCTGCAATTCGCGGCAAAGCGTGTCAAGAATAATACGTGGATGGAACGTTTGGACGGTGGGCTCATTATGTCGAGCTCAAAAATATTATATAGTGCAGCATTTGTCTAATAGGCGCCGCTGTCGCGTGGTAAGTATTCACATTCATATACTTACTGGCTGAGATACAAATTCAAAAAATGTTGAGCTCATGTCAACATAAAATTGAAAATGTTAGGCGGCAATTTGTCATCGGGTTTTGCTTATTAGTAAAATGAGCTGAAACACATGTCCAGGCACAAAACCGCCCCACCGTCTCCCTTTCCCAGGCCCACTTCACCCCCCTCATCCCCCGTCCACTGGATCAATGGCAATGACTTCGTCGACAACATTGTCGTCATCGATAAGCATAAGCGATTCATCAACCAAGTCCAACTCGCAAGGCTGCCGTGTCTTTTTATGTTTATTTGAATTTGGGAATATTTATGAATGTGCCTTTCAACCGATGTTGAATTATGCAGAAATTTAATGTGTGTTAGAGCCTGTTCGTCGTTTAGGATATGTTTAACGCGGCGTATGCGTAATTTTATGAGTTAAATATTTGATTTGTTTAAATTTGAAATATTTTATTGCCTTTCGATGATTATTTATGCAGTCAGCAATACGCACTCTGTATGTGCGTGTGTATTTGTGCTCGCTCGCTTTTGCGTATAAATAATATTGCTCATACGCAATGTTGACCAATTTGATTATATAAATAAATGCTATTTGTGTTGAATTGCCAGCCATAGACATAAATACGTGGAAACGTACAGTACGCCACGATAGGTATGTAGATACATACCTATGTACAATGTATATGTATAAGTACGATACTTGCAACTGTATAATTTATTGTGCCTTATGAATGATTGCACACAAACGGACGTATTATAGTAGCATTTCTTGCTGTTGTTGTTGTTGTTGTTGTTGGCGTTGCTTTTCGCGTACTTACCGTATTTATTGCTGCCATAGTCGCACTTGACGCAGTTGATGTTCTTGTTGTTGTTGTTGTTCTTGTTCTTGTTGGTGCTTGTTCTTGTTCTTATCGTTGTTATTGTTGTTGTTGTAGTTGTGGTGGTGGTGGTGATGATGGGGATACAAAATCAAAAATCTGCAAAAAGTTTTGTATGATAGAACACATTCGATTTCTGTTTTTTTTTTTTTTTTGTATTTAGCTTTTTGTTTCTCATTGGTCGCTTCACTTCTCTCTGGGCGACACTAATTTCAATTCGAACAGAAAATGAAAATCCATATGAAAATCGAAAAACAAATAAACCCATAATTGATGCATAAAAATGTGCTTATAAAACCAAGAAACAAATAAAATAAAATAAGATGATAGCTGTAGAGAGCCCGTTAAATAAAAAGAAAACAAATACATGCATATAGGCAAAATGCACGACAAGACGACGACGGACAAAAACATGTGAACATTGAGAAAACAATTAAAAAGTATGAGAGATAGAGTTCTTAGATGGGTCTACAAAGATAGTTGGGGATTGGTTGGGGGATCGGGCATTCGGATCAGGTACTGAGCACACCGATGACATGCTGATTGAATGATTGTCTGCCTGACTGACTGACTGGCTGATTGACTGGCTGACTGACTGTGTGACTGATTGTTTAGCGGATTGAGGAATGTGTGAGATGTTTGGCATGACTGAGCATTAGTTTAGTGGAAAATTAGCAAACTACTCACCCATATACATATATGTACATATGTATATACGGATATATATGTATATAGTGACATTGAAAATATCACCATCTTTTGCATTTTGGCATTTTTTTCTGACGCCTATGAAAACGAAAGTTTTTTATTTAATTTATATTCTAAGAATTCGCTCGCCAGTTTCGTTTGCACAGTTTGTTGCTATCGGCGCCGGTGTTGACGCTAACGTTGACGTTGACTGCGACGTCAACGTCGTCTTTTCAGCTTTTTAATTTGTTTTTTTATTTTGCATTGTAATTTCTCAGTTGTCTTTGTCTCTCATTATTTATTTTTGTACACAATAGTGTTTGTCTGTCGGCCTGTCTGCGTGTTTTTGCCTTAGTTATTTTATTGCAAGTTTCTATAGCTTTATTTTTATATTAATTCAAGCAGTTCCCCCTATTTTACCATTCTCGCCCAATCCACATACATACATAAATAAAAACATATACACATATACATTCGGGTGTCGCAAAAGAAAACTACGAAAATATTTGCCAAACATTTGAAACAATCTTGACAAATACATAGAAGGTATACCCTATTATTCCAAATTGGGAGAAGAACATATATAATTATAATATTATTTATCTAAGCTAGGAATATAAAAAACAGATACGTATTTTAAAGTTTTTCTAGGTAAAATGTTAACTTATACTTCGACCTTCATTTTTGTTGAATATAATATATTTGTAAATACCAATTTTCATTTATTGTGAGAATGGCAAAAGCTTTGTACGACAATTTATTGGTTTTTAAATAAAAATAAGCAGACTAAAATTTCAAAAAACATTTGATTTCTTTGACAAATGTTTATAATTATTAAAAGTTAAAAAAGATATTTGGCAAGAAAAACAAAACTCAACTGCACATTAGTCCGCAATTTGCATGAACAAAATGCAGCTACTTAAAACATGTTTTTGCTGAAGCAAACTCTGTTTTGAGGACTCTTAAAAGTTTTACATTTGATCGAAAGATCGTTAGTGAAGATATATCAAATTGAAGGGTTACTACTTTAAAAAATTAAGAAAACTATTTCAAAAATTCATTCATGGCTATCAAGGGTAAAGAGTCCTTATGCATTTATTATTGTCAACACAAAGAAAACGGTTTTATATATTAACAGGTGATATTTTCAAAAGATAATCTGTCTGTGAAATATCTTGAAAATATCTAGAAATCTTAGAATTACAAACATATTATAGATAATCAGGTCTGTGTAACATTAGAAGCATATTGTAATTAAATCGTTGTGTCTTTAATTACTCCGAATAAATCAATTGATTCGTTACGCGAAACCAGTAAAGTTTAATGAATTATTTTATTTAATGCAATATCTTTATAATATCATAATGATCTATTGATACTTAACCAACAAATAAAATATTAGCAAGTCGTGAAATAAAAAAAAAAAAAAAAAAAAAAAAAAAAAAAAAAAAAAAAAAAAAAAAAAAAAAAAAAAGCGATCACAGACGAACAGAAGCAAATAACCAAGGGAGACGCCGCCGTGCACTCATAATGCAATGCAGATATATCGTGCAACGTGCAGTGTGTAAAATGTTTTTTGTTTACGGATTGCATGCAAATTTTAAGCAGCTACGATAGACGCGGCAAATGTGACGGCCAAGCCACGGTATCTGAGTATTTGAGTATGTGAGTATCTGAAAAATCGAGCGAGCGTTCGCTGCGTTTTAATTAAAATATGTACAAACACGCATATGCGCTATGTACACATAGTTGGCACACGCACACACACATGTAAATGCACATGCACAGTGGTACACTGGCACAGTGTGTCACACTGCGTCGTGCCAGGACGGTAGTAAGGCGTAAACACACGCGGAATGTTGTCGAGCGCGACGACAATTTGTTTCAGAAAATGCTTGGCAAGGCGCCCACTAAAACACACCAATAAAACGAACCAAGGGGCGATATAGCAACAGCAGCAGCAGGAAAGCAAATTATACTTATCAACATCAAGTGCAGTCGGAATAAAAGATGAAGCAGGTCTTGCCAACCACAAAGTCTGTTCCAGGATCATATTTATTTTGTGGCTTGTGACTTATCATAAAAACTTTTTCGTCCACTACTAATGTTTGTCATAAAAAACTAATTTTTGTGTTTCTTTTTATTTCTGTCCATTATTTCAGGTATACAATTAGGTAAACCAAATGAAACGAATAACTGCCTACGGCCTGCCTGTGTTTATTGCTGCGATCAAAAGCAACACGCATACGCCACGAAGACCGCGTCAACAGCTGCAAACGCGCGCCTAACTGTTTGGCGTTGTGACTTTGCGTTGTTGTTGTTGTTTTTGTTGTGGCTAAACTATGGACAAAATTAGATGGCAACGCAAATACACATACACGCGTACATATATTTTCAATGTTAGACCACATGCTAAAAATACATTTTGTAGCCGTGTAAATGCCAAGAAAAAATATTGAAATCAGCGGGCGAGGGGCAAGCGGTATGAGGCAAGCGACATGAGGTATGAGGCAAGCGGTTGGTGGCGCGAGGCGGTCGTCTCTCATATCAAAATCCAATTAAAATCTTTCGCGTGCATTGAATATAAACAAAATAAGCGCCAATCGAGCCTGATAGACTCTACTCTATATAATCGTCATGCTGCGTCAATAAATTGGCCCCGTCGAACTTGTAGTTGTTTATTCACAAATTAATACATTTGCATTGATGAGACATATGTGCTGGTAAATCGACAATTTGCCGATCTCTAATATTTATTAATATACACTAGAATTTGTATCTTATAGGAAACTTCACAAACGATAGGCGTTTAGCGCCCCAAGTGTGTGGTTGGTTAAAGAATGAATTTATTATTGTTAACATTTACAAATAATTATAAAGCTCTTTTTCTTCTGAGACCCCCAAGCCCATCAAACTTCCCCGCACTCTTTGATGTACTAGAGTGCGTGTGCTTCGGTTTCTCAATATATTTATAGTTTTTATTGCACAAAATGCTTAAGTGGCTCTCGAGAGTTGCATGTGGCTTTGTGCTACCGGAGAATTGGGTTAATAGCCTGTTGAGGCTGCAAATTGGCGCTAGCTTTGATAAAATATATGCAGCACTTTTATATTTTACCCTGCCATCAGTTCACTTAGAGCCTTAACCAAACTCATTTGAGATCAAGTAATGGTACATGTAGATTCAATATATTTTAATCTTTCTTTAATGTCTCACTAGGTACTATCGCATATATGTACATAATTATATTCAAATATTTAGGATGTTATAATATATATTTAACATTTTTTGTGGAAATTATTTATATTTTCCAAAACAAGAAAGAAGGCTATCTTCCGAGAACCGAAGATTAAATATACTTTTGATATACATAAATATGATGTAACGGCTATATTAAATGTTTAATATGCTTTAAGGACAAAGCTTATTATATCTTAATAATAATAACTATCTCAGTCGACGGGGTAATTTCAGCTTTTGGGATTTTATAAAAGTTACCGACTGCAAAAGCCCCTATTCCACAAAACAACAATATTTAGTGTTGTTTAAAGGTTTTTTGAAAATAAAGCAGAGATAATTGCGATAATTGGGTCATAATCTTATAAATTAAGATTATTTTCTCTATTGGATACCATTTCCCCATTGCTCCCAATTAAAAGAACCTTCATATTTCGAAACACCTTTAGACTTGTGAATATTTCACAAGTATCACGATTCTGGTCATGCTAGCTGGGTTATGTTTATCTTTTAGTCCGGCACTCCTGACTAGAGCTTTCATAGTTAGTTATATTGGTTGTTATCTTTTATCTATATATATACTTAAATCCGTGTACTTACAAATCAACTTTGTTTTGTTTTGAATTTAAATTAGGTAAGATCATAATCTTTAAGCCTTAAGTTGGTTTGAGATAAACAGCTAAAAGTGACTGTAACTAGAATTGTTCGTGACTATTTTCCTGGGATTACCAAAAATAAGATCAATTTAAACAGCACGTAATCTCCTCCATAAAAATTTATATGTATTAACATTATAAATTATTTTTACACTTTAGTGTAAATTTAAGTCCCATCAATTGTTAAACAAAATAAAATGCACTACAATTACGACCGTAGAATGGAGTTTTTAATTGAAACATGTTTAGCAAAAATATGTATTTTAACTCTATAAAATGAAAATTATATATTTGTTATTACGGTGTGGGACCAAATATTCCGCTCAGTCGCCAAGAGTACAAGTATCCTTAATAATGCGGTTGAGTCCAATCCAATAAAAATGTAATAATTTTACGATAAAAATTGAATAATTTTTCCTCCACTTCACACAATTACGGGTGGAATAAAAAGGTAGATTATTTTCTATTGAAATTATTATCGTCTGGCTTTTGTTAAATTGATGGTAGTTTAACACTATGTTATATTTTTTTATGTTTTTTCACATAAGTACAGAGAAATAAGTTTAGCAACCATAGTTAACTTGGGTTTTATGCATCCATAGAAAAAACACAATCCTTGGGCTGATTTACTGACTGGGTGAATGACAGGTAATTGAACTTGCATCGGCTTAACACTCGTTTCAGGTGTATTTAATCACCATTTAATATTGAATTATTACTAACTTACATATAAAGATTAATGTTACTTAAAACATGTATGTTACGAAACACGCTCCATACGGAATATTTAGAAAAAAAGACAAATTTCTCATGTGTCCAAAAATAAAAAACAAAACGTTTTATGTTGAGCAAGGCGAAAGGAATGAAGAATGAGGAATTTTAGCGCGTTGACAAATAAAAGTGCAGGCCAATATTTATTGTTTTTTTTTCAAATACACAAATATATATATATATTTATATATATATATAAAGCATAAGTTGCTGGCACAGTAAATGAGAATTAATTTTATTTTGACATTTTGTGCGCGAAATGCAACAAACCTGTTGGCAATAAAGCCAAATCAAAAATGCAACGCTCGCCAAATAAATAAAATTAGTCACAACAATAGAGTACAGTACAAAAGTTGACTAATGCATTCAATAAATAATCTTGAAAGGTGGTGAAGGTAAAAGTTTTCGCAATGCAAATAGAATCGGGCTACTTGGGCGTATTCTTTATTTTTTTCTTTGCATGATAAACGAAGCAGCTTAGGGGCTTTCACGGATGCTATTGAAGATGATTTTGATGCTTATTTTGCTGACTGAAAAACAAACAACAATCATAACTCAGAGCCCAGACAACAAGTGTGGAGCAAATAAAATGTTTTAATTAAATAAATATGCATTCAATGCTCAATGCTTAATGCTCATAATCATGCTTGTGCCTTGTGCGATAGTAAAAAGGCATCTATGCGACAGGCAGAAGACAGAAGACAGACGCACGAAACTGTAACGCCGGCCAGCCAAGCAAAAATCTTGGCCAACGCGATAGACACGCCTTGTAAGTCACAGACGACAGCCACAACGACAACGACAATGGCTGAACTCTTGCCAAATGCATAAGGCAAACAAAAACAAAAAGATACAACCAAAATCGACCAAAAAAAAAATATAATGCAGAAGTGTGCATTATTCACTGTAAGAAATGTCGAAATGAAACGCCAAGTTTGCAATACAAAACATTACATGTGCTCATCATTAGAAGGCACAGAAGTCGCACACGGATACAGATATAGAAACAGATTTACAAGATCTACAAGCACAAATGTATGCTATCGTCGGCTGGGCGGGGCTGGGCTTTTGGCACAATCATCCACGTTTCATCTATTGTTCAGAGGTTCGCCTGTTGTTGTGTGTACTCGGTTGCTGCGGCATAAGTTCCACTTCAAAAAACATAAAATACGCGAGCGTGTATTTTTAGCAATCCGTTCGTTTGATTTACGATTTCATTAAATCAGCTAATGGACATGCTCCGAGCCGCGCTACCATCAGCGGACAAGAGAAAGGGCAACCTGCGCTGATCACCCCTCTCTCTCTCTCTGTATCTCTTTTCTCTCTCTGTCTCTCTCTTTCTCTCTCTCTTTCTCTGTCTCTCTTACCCTCTACCTCTTCGGCGCAGATGATGGCTGATGCAGGCGACCACCTGTCGTTGTCTGTACGAGCTGCCGGCCACCAGACGCCTACCAATTATGTATTATTGCGGCGGGGCACATGGCACGACCTGCTACTGGGCCAGGGGGTTAGGGTGAGGGGTAGGGCCCAAGAATTTTGCAGGCACATAAGCTGAAGTCCATCTAAATTTTAATTACCACAAAATGACAACATTGTAACTCGCTGACACAGTTCTAAGCATTCTTATCGCAAGGCGATCGCACTAGGCTAATTAGCGAAAAAATTAACAATTAACTTTAACAGTAAAATGAAACAAATGAGAGTACGTATGTCGGAAATAATCGACTAGAAGATACCCTACAGCTGTTGTTACAAGCATTTCAAAGTAATTTTGTTTTAACGTACACAAACATGTTCGGCTTTGCTTTCACAATATGAAATAATTTCTAGATAATATTATATATTAAGAGCTTCATCCTTTTAAGGTTCAATATCTTTGTAGAAGCTTTAGCGGAAGATAGGGCTATTTGAATTGAATGTGAGGGGTAAGTGAAGGAGATATAGAAACTTAATTATATGGGAATATCAACAACATTTCTATACTTATTTAATGGTTTTAGCTTCTATAATCCCTTAAATATTCTCAAAAACCTCAGAAAACACTTGTTGATAATATTGAAATGGAGCGGATTACCGACAATTTGAATGAAACTTAATCTGAGTTTAATATACACGATACTAACCAGACAAACTTAATTTTTGTAAACATAGTAAGTATAACAATTAATTAATATTTATTTATAACAAATTTTTACATCATTATTGAGGTATTGTAACTTCGGTTTGTGCACCATACGTTGCGCGTCTCCCAATTTCCATATTTTTTATTAGATTTTAAAAATTTTATGAATGCATCGCCCAGCTGCTGCCATATTTGAAATGATGTTTGCCGCCACACGTGCCGCATTTGCTCGAAATAAATTTGAACGACCGCGCAGAGAAATTAATAGTTCATCAAGCAGCTAACGCTGACAGACAGACGACGGGCATCGCAATCCCGTCGAAATGCCAGACGCGGAGACAACAAACAAACTAATGGATACGCCTCGACATTTTTCCATTGCCCTTCCCTGTATTTATTGGCGCATGTTCTTCTGAATTTTCGGTTTTCATGTCTATGTACTTATTTTTATTTTTTCTATTTTTTACTTAGTCGTTTTGCTTTTTTCCTCATGAATAATTGCATTTCTAACATAACTCGACTTTCTCTCTATCAGCGTCAGTGCAAAACAGCACGCTTTATAAGTCATAGACAAAGAACGCATTTTTATACCCAGAATTCATTGAAATTGCATAAAAAGGGTATGATGATTCGGTGCTAATGTATGTATCAGGTAGACGATCAGTATGACTAGTTAACTTAGTTCCATACCTAGTTCTGGTTAACTTAGTTCTCTACTCGTCTATACAAACGAAATGATCATTTTTTACTGTAGATTTCTAAATATAATATCTCAGAGGCTATAAGGACTACGGACCCTTTATTCGAATTCAATCAATTGAAGTATGCAAAACATGCTTTGATTTTATCAGGGTATCTCCTAGTCGTATACACCCAAGTAGAGCCGTCTTACTTGTTTTCCATTTCTTTTCGGCAACGTGTTGGATGCGATAAAAGTATTACCGCATACGTAATATGCAAAAAACGAACGTAACCTCGTAAAAAGAAAACAAAAATTAAATAAGAAATTCCATTTTTTCGGTGACGTCAACTGTCTATTATTTTGCTTTAGTCATAAATCTGACACATTCGCCAAATGAGTCGATTCTTGCGGGCACAAAATAAAAGACAACATTCAGCTTTAATATAGTATAATTGAAAACATTGACATTGAGAAACAAAATGACAATGTTATCTTTAAAAGAACTTTTTACAGTAGAAGAACTCATATTTGGAATTAAGAAACTACTCAATATATAATTGTCAATGTTCCAAACAAAAAATCAGCGAGGTGTAAAAGAGATTTTACAACTGTGCCACTGGATTTCCGTTGAATAAAGTATATGTGTTAATATAATATAATTTTATTTGACATACATTTAAACCAAAGCGTGTGTATTATTTGGTTGTCCAACAATTTACGTTCATATAAAAATAAAAATACGTATTTTGCCCCCATCAAGAACAAAATACATATATATATTTTTAAATTTATTTATCGTTGTCTATTATTTGCGCCCATGCTAAAGATGGTATTTTGCATAAAGATAATTAAATGATTTTAGTTAATCAAATATATGATATTGTTTGGGCATGAGAATAAAGTATTTGTCAGCTCTTTAGATATCCGTTTTTAAATAATAGTCCGTCAATTTAAGGGTGAAGCAAAATTTTTAAACAAAGCATGATATTGGAACATAAAATCCTTTAAAAAACATTTTGTTAATTATACATCCATTTAATACAACATTTTTGAAAAAATATGGCAATGCATCCATTTAATACAACATTTTTGAAAAAATATGGCAATATGAAACTTTTCTTCAAAAAGACTTTTTCCGTTAAATTTTCATTGGCTTGGAAAAATATGCCAAAATACGTTCTGCTTTTTGATCAATATGTCATGGTCAATGGAATCTAGCAAAACTAATATAGGGTTGTTAGCTTCTATGTGTCGAGTAAAGTTATCACATGCTTAGCCACAATATTAAGGTATTTAAGATTGTTTTTTTTTGTTGGCCATTGTATTTACGTGTGGGTGTCTGAGGCATGTGATGTGTGAGTGCGTGTGTTTTTTTATTGTCTTTGTCAGAACACCATTGATATTGTTGTTAATATCACAATACATATAGAGACATCACCCACAGATATGACAGTTTTTCAAGAACAATGCCAAAACAACAACATATCATAGCATAGTATTAGGCGCAATAGGTCACACTTATTATTATTATAGTTATCATATTAGTAGTTAGTTGTTAGTTGTTAGTATTGAAGGAACCAAAAACGTGTCTTCAAAATAAACAGGAAACAACCGAAAATAAGTTGAACTAGCATTAAATTTAACGCTTACCTCTCGATGGGGCACTGCATTTGCCTCGGATCGTGTCCAACAGTGCGTATGTTGAATTTCCTAGATAACGATTGTCGTTTGTAGCGTCCGCGAACGCAACGACAACATCGCTAGCCACGTCTATTCAATGTGTTCAATCCGCGGCTATTGCTTGCACATATGTGTGGATAGATGTATGTACTACAACTATAACTATATGATTGTTTCTATATCCGGCGTCCACTTTGGCATTGAGTTGATTTTCTCCACGGCTCGTGCTGCTGTTGCTTATTCTAATGATGACGTTGTAGTTGTTGTTGTTGTCGCTTGTGTTGATCTTATTGTTGTTGCTTCTGATGTTATAATAATGCTTGGTAATACTTTTCGCAGATTTAATTCTTTTCGCTATGCTTAGTGTCTTTAGTTGATGATTTCTTTATGTTTTTTTTTTTTGCTTTTTGTATTTTGGTTTATTTTATACGCGCGCGGAAAAGGTGGGCCAAAGACAAGGCGGCCATTTTCCTTATTCTCACTCTATTTTCAAGAAGCAAGCAACGCCTTGTTTTGTTATTGTACTCGCATGTGCAATTTATACGAAAGAGTCTTCGAAAGGCTAGATTATTACTTCAATTATTGTTAGGTAAGCACTCGTTTTTTCAGTTGTTATTTATTTAATTTAATATATCCTATGATCATTTGTTTGTAAAGAGGACGGCTTGACACGCATTTTGGATTATTTTTTAACAGCTACCTGCAAAAACAGATTTTACAAATTAATTCACGTACACAATTATGCATTTGTCTTTTTAGATTATATTAATTTTATTTATTCTTTTTGATCACCTCTACCGTTAGTCATTGCTTTGGTTTCTGTTTGCCACCGCACAATATTTTATTGTCTTCCCTTTAGATTTTGTTTAATGTTTTTTATTTAATTGTTTTGCTTCATTAAACAACTTATGAATTTCTTTTAGTGCTTCCGACCGGCGCGTTTCAACTTCACTGCATTCTTCGTTATTACAGTATAAAACAAACATTTGCGCTTGGGTAAGGAACTCGGGCTGCAACAACAATTTAGCCAAGAAGTTGTTGCCGAAAGAAAACGGAAAAAAAGTGCTTGCTTCAAGCGATATTTTGTTTAGAGAAAAGAAACTGGGGAAATTACTTAAGTTTTCAATGCGTTTTACACAATTTGACTTTAGGTCGTTGTTAAAATTGGCACATTAAGCACAAAAGTTGTGAGTGCTGAGCCCAAAAGCACCCTAAAATTGTTCTACTCCATCGGCTGATGGAGCCATCTCTCCTCTTGCCCTTTTTCAGTGCAGATGTTCTTGTTATCGTTGTTCTTATATTAAATAATTTGCTTGCTTGTTGGGTTGAAGTCAAAATAAATCGATAAATGCTTTGCTACATATAACGGCACATAGATACAGACGCAGACACAGATACAGATATACAGCAAACAGCAGCAGCTACACAAAACCTCATCGGGAACAACAACAGCAAGAACAACAACAACATCTAGCAATAAACAGCCTACGAACAACAGCAGAAACGGCAACAGCAGCAACAACAACAACGATATAAAATGTTTTTCACTGGCTCCTTGAATCGTCCTTTCACAAACAGCAAGCAACCCCCACCACGCTAAACAGACAGCTTCTCTGCCGCCGTCCTACCTCACACCGCCAACCTGCTCATTCATGTACGCAGCCCGAACGCGATTGCCGAATCTTCGTTCGTTCGTTGGCTTCGTCGTTCGTGTGCATCTCTTTGTGCGTGTGTGTTCGTTTATTTGTGTTCGTTTATTCGCACGCCTGACTGTCTGCCATTTCGTTTTAACGCACTTCGTGTATGTATGTGTGAGTTTGTGTTTGTATTGCTGTGTGTATGTATCGAGTTCTGATGTCGTTCTCTACTCCACATTACCACATTTCGCATCGTGTATTTTTCCGCGTAAGCAGGTACATACATATTAAAACATACATAGCTATTTGTGTGTGTGTGTGTGCAACTCCTACATTTACTGGGAAAAATCAATTAAAATTTAATGCACGTTTCGTACGCACTTTATGCGAATCCCTCTGCCGCATCCACCTTACATTCGAGCAAGTTTAATTTGTCTCATTTGTATTTTAATTAAAAACTTTTACAGGTTCAATAACTTGCGAAACAAAACAAAAAAATCTATGTCCTGTTGAAAAGTAGCCTTGGCATCTGATTTTCATTGTAACAGCTGTCTGCCAAATTTACATTTGTGAATTTATTATTGTTTTTTGTTTGTTTGTTTTGTACACAAGTGTGTGCATGGCATGGAAATGGAGGGCGTGTCTAAATGTTAATTCCGCTTGTCAGTAAATTAAGCCAAGAAAGGCGAGGCCTGGTTGAACTTTTTGATGCGGAGGTTGGTTTTTTAACTTTTTAATTGGCGCATAGACTTACAGAACGTGAACATGATAAGTGCAAAACAAGTAGAATCGTTCAAAACACCGTGACGGTATAATAACAAAATTATTTGAAACCATTTAAAACAAAACCAACGATCGAAGCTACGCTGGGATTTGAACTCAGAATTATGCAAAATGCTAAAATAAAGTAACCTCCTTCGGTTATGCAACAAACTGTAACAGCAAAATCACAGTTAATTAAATAATTAACGCTATCTTAAATGACTAAATTTGCCCTAGCTATAAATATATAACTTGCTTAATTCAAAATAAAAGATATCATAAGTACTAACTTTCAAAAGTACAAAAACAACTGCTTTGTGAAACGAAGTTACATTGTTTAAAATATTCAGCTTTGAAAGCTTTGAGAATGATAAATGGATTTGATCTATGGTCACAGTGGGCGTCAAACAAAAGTTTAAAACATTATTTGCCGCATACGCGAGTATATGCTTAAAATTATAAATGTCTATATTTAAAAGCGGCATATAATTTTACGCTTATTCCGTCGTCCATCATGTAGAGAGTGAGATTAGCATTGCACAAATCCAATGTACTCATTTTACATCGTTAAAATGTATTCAAATCAACGGACAATTTAAAGTTACCTTTTTATTTATTTGTGAAGTTTTCTACGTGAATCAGTTCACCAATTTGGCCTTCGAAACAACTGACAATGATTAAAAATAATTAGGTGTAGAATTGTATTGTATATTGTAAAAATGCAGGAAAACACTTTCTATCCTTAAAACACACATTATATATATAAAGTAATTTTGAAAACGTAATCGTACAAATGACACATACATATACATCACTTCAATTAGTTGCCGTTTATCAATTCTTTAAAAAAAAGTTAATATGAGGTATTCTTTAAATTTAATTTCATTAGTACAAGTGAGTTGCAAACGCTTAATTATATTTAAGACGCTGGCAGGCTTTAAAAATTAAATCGCAAATGGCGTACTAAATAAGTCATTAATAAAGACATATATTTTCTTCTAAAAGAATGCAAATATAAAACAGCCAAAGTAAATTGTTTTAAGGCAACAATAACCACAAACCTTTTGAACATAATCAAGATTATATATTTTCAAACCACAATCAAATTTTTTTGAGTACTTAAGCCATCTTTTCATAACGCGTTCGTTATTTAATTCGTTCATTAAAAAAATATACTCATCTTAATTTTCAACTCATTTTAATATTTGAATGAAAATAGAAAAATTAATTCACTAAAAGTATTTCGCGTAAAAGGAAATAGTTGCATATATCCATTTCAGATGCGATATTTAAAAGAAATGTTATTAAAAACTTTTTATGAAATTCTTTAAATGGACGCAACAAATAATGTCCTCATTTTAATTCATTTGTCACAGAATGTAATATACTTTTAATCCTTGCCATTAATTTTAAGTGTACAAAATTATAAAAAACTTTTGTGCAGCTCTGCACGGAAGTTAAATCGAACTATTCCCGAAGTGAAGCACTTTGAAAATGACAAGTGCTTCAACCTATTTACGTCCGTCAACCATAATTCGCTCAAAAACAATAGCATCATCATTAATCTGAATACACAACTGTACTTCCGTAAGCAGCTGCAACCTGTTAGGCGCAAGTGCACGTTGCGTTTTGCCCAGATGCAGCTGCTCGTTGTCATGGATATTATCCGGGCATAGTGCCCGGACTATCGAGATCCTGCGCACAAAATTTAACTTCAATTTGCATATGTATGGGTGTTCTAAAATTAAACTGAGCCCCGACCGACCGAATTAATGCAGTCTCGTGATTGTGTGCAGTGTTGCAAAACATAAAAAAAAAAAATAATTCGCTGGCCCAACGTAAACAAGCAGTAAGAACACAAAACGCCACATCGTCAAAATTAAAGTTTTACGACGTTTGACTTTCGGTCGGTTTGTCACTGGTTAAGCACCGGAAAATGGGTGAAGGTCAGCTCAGTTAGCACTGGCCCTGCCCCCAAAATGCAACGCGACGGCCTCCAGGCGCTCAGTAATGCCAGGAAGGCCATTAACTAAATGCACCAGCAGCGGCCCACTCTCTGGCTCAGCAACTGCTGCGAAGGTAAGTGCACAAATCATAAACATGCATGCACACATACACACACACACACACACACACGCGCGCGCACACACAGAAAAGTGCAGCTGCATGATGGCAACCTATTGCATACAAACAGGCGCATTGGCATAAGTACATACATATACATACATATGTACATATGTGGTGTGTACAAACATTGTTATTCGCATGTACGTAAAAATAGGAAAACAGCCTCCAACCCCAAACTAATTATATTTACTGAAACTCAAATGCTTTCATAATTTTTACACATACACACACAACGAGAAATAACATTCTGATAAATCTTGAACTGGCGCCACTTTACTCCTTTGCTGCTCCATAAAAGCCAGCGACCGTCTGCTGACAAGCAGAGCAACATCAATGCTTGCTTGTTGTTGTTTGCTCTCTATTCATTCCATCCCCATCTAACTCAGTCCCAACCCAAACTCAACCCAACTCCCACCCAATCCAAAAGTCCCCTACAACAACAGCATCCCTCCAATTACTCACACATTCAACGAGCACTCATTTAAACGAAGCACCCAATGCTTACAGCATAACGGCAAAGTTAACTCTCGCTGAATCGCTGAAGCGTTCGTCGCAGGACTCTCATTCGTATCGTTTGTGTTCGTGTTGCTTGTTCGTGCGTTCTACGTTCATCGTTCGGTAACATTTATCCTTTTTGGCTCTATATCTATATCCGAATGATGCTCCCTGGTCGCTGACTGCACAGTGGAGTCTACAAGTTTATCAAAAATATGTATTCAACTAAAGTCTTCTATTATATAAATTTAAAATGTTTCATAAATGATCAATAAATCTAAAAAGGTCATATTTGTTAACACACTTCCCTCGTCTAAGACAATTATATATTTTTCACAAAATTACAGAATTTGAACCTGAACCCGAGTTTCTCAATGACTTAGGTCACTCAGTCGCATTGTTCTGATTGTTTGATTCAAGTTACAACATTGAATCAATGTGCAAGCGTCGTCGTATATGAATTGACAAACATATATATTTATACATACAATAAATATGTATATATATATATATATATATGGATATATATATGTTTGTGAAATCGTACACATGTCTGTATATTTGTATGTATGCCATGTCATGTGGTTTATTACTTTGCACAAATGTATGTGTACCAAAGTGTTTTGTGCGATTGTTTGTATGTCTGTATATGTGGGCTACTGTGTTAAAAGTTTGTTTCTCCCTGCGGAGAATGGCTAAAACTTCCTTCTCGCCAGCTTCCTTTGACGACACCAAAGCGACAAGTTGTTTGTGTACTAGGCAAATGGGTGTGTGTTTCTATTTGTGTGATGTGTGTACTAAGAAAGTTAAAGGCTATTTTTTTTTTGTTTTTTAATTTTTTCTCGTGTTTCTGCGAATCGCGTGTGACTGCTCAAATTCGTCCTGACTTTGATGCTGGGCGTTTTAGATGTTGTTGTGTTTGTTGTTGTGCTTCTTGTTATCGACTTTTGACGCAACTTTGCCTCGTTATAAGTGTCAAAGCGAATGTGGCTAAAATGTTGTCAGCATATACATATGTATGTATATATATAGTACCATTATAAACAAACATCAACATTTAAGTTAACGAACAATCTGATTAGCAAATATCCTTTAATTTTGTTTTAAATCCCTTAATTCAAGTCTTCGTGTTGTTAATTCAACAAAATTATATATTCTTAAGCCCAAACTTTTGACGTTGAAATTGGCACAGCACAATTCTGACTGTAGTAAAAAGTTTTCTGACTTCACACACACTACTATATATATATGTGAGTATACAAGAAAAACTCAAACGTTGAATTATGTTGAGCCTTGGCAGCCAGCTGGGCGTCCAACTTTCTGGATTGGGTCGCACAGCCTCTTGCAGTAATATGTATCTATAAATGTATAGGTAAAATATACGTGGTCACATAATCCTAGCTTACATACACGCACAAAGTTCTACACTGCAACATTTAAATTTAAAAGGTTTTTTTGATAATATATGTATGCATTTGGGTGACAGTCCTGTTTTTTTCAACATAAACGATTTTATCCATTGTTCTTTTCGTGTATATATAAACTGAACATATGTACATACAAACGAACTTATACATATGTATATATTGCTTTTAATTTTATATTGTTATACACACAAATATAAGTATATCAGTAAAGGGGAAAACTTTAAACAATTTGTCGCTAAGTTTTTTGTGTCAACAACAACAATAAGTATAAACAAATCGTAAAGTAAACGTTTCTTTAAAAATATTTGGTATGTGGAATGCGTTTATTAATTTTTATAGCCAAGATCACGCACATTTTCACTTTTTACCTTTTTGTTATTTAAAAATTATCGTTTGTTATACACACGCGTTTATTTAGTTAAATATATATAAATATATATATATATATATATATATATTATATATATATAAATATATATATATATATATATTTATATATATATATATATATTTATATATACTTATATTATATATTTACATATGCATGTATATATATATATGTTTTTTTTGGTTTGGAGAACAACAAATGTTTAGCTAAAATTTTTTGTCAGCTCTTTGTGTTTTTTTTATGTTTTTAGTTCTTTTGCTTTTCTATATGTGTTTTTGTAGTGTAGAAAAATTAAAATTTAAAACGCGCCGTTGGTATAAAAATCTTTTAGCTTATGCGATTTTGACGTTTTGCATGCGAACCAACAACTATTTTGGCCAAATGCGCGCTGTCAGGCCAGAAGCTCTCTAACGAAGATTTGTCTCGGCACAGCACCAGCAGCAGCAGATAACGGCTGCTGTGCGCGAGAGTGAGAGTTACAAACAGAGAGAGCAAGCGAGAGCTAAAGAGAAAGAGAGAGACAGCAGTGAAAACGGCTGCGATTGTCAAACAATTAAGCTTTTTGTTTTGATGCCAGCGCCTGCGCACTGTCCAATCACATTACAGCCAAGGGCCGCACGGCATTGCCAACAGCAAATAATTTTGACATTCACAAGAAATTTGGCGCGATCCTTTGAAATGAGACAATATTGAAAACATATTTCAACTTTAGATGTATTATAATTAATTTTGAATTTACTTAAAGAAAGGAACTTGTCTTGCTTAGGCATTATAATGCCCACTTAAGCACTTAATAGCCAAAAGTTTTAAAATCGAATTTTATTCAATACATTATTAGTTTCTTCGTGTGTACAATTGGAGAAGATATAATAAATTTTCTTCATTTACCTAAATCAAACACAGGACAGTATTTAAACTTGTAAACTAGCAAAAAACTTTGCTTAAGAATACTTAGACATCATATTAAAATAAACACTTATACATTCTAATGTAATTTAATGCACTATTTATTTCCAGTGCTTTATTAAAAAACTAGATCTTAATTATGTACTTTCAACAAGAACAAGGGCAAAGTGAAAAATGCTTAACTTGCAAACAGAAATATAATGAACAGAAATTTAAAAAAAAAAACCCCAAAATGTAAATATGAGAAAGCAATATTCATTCAATTCCTGTCGCACTGAAATGAAGAAGAGCAGTTTTCTCTGAGAATTAGAATTTTATGAGAATTATCTAAGGCCACGGCCAGCTCGCCGATTTTATGACCTTAAGAGTTTATGACTTACACAGAACACGGATCTGCACAGCTCTAAATTGAGCAAAATGGGATGCGAAGCGATCACGTGAACGACTCGCGTGTTCGCACAAGCAGGCAAAATAATCACCGGAACACAACGGGGATGGACAGGCAGCGACGGCGACGACGATGACGACGACGACGACGTTGACGAGCCGCGAATAATGATAACGCATTTTTTGAAAACCCTCCAAATGTGTTTTCAAAATACAAACACACAAAAAAAACAAATGTATTTAACGAGACGTCCGGACTTACGACGAAACGCTGAAGGCGGGGTAGGCAACGACATCGATCCTATGTACTACATAGATTTCGTTTATCAGCCGTTATGGCGGCGACGTTGACCTGTTATGAAACCGAGCAAGACTATAAATAACGCGGGTCTCGTGCGAGTCGCTATCAGTCCCGTTCGAAACGTGCCCAGCACGTTACCACATTCAGCTGCTGGAGATGATCTTACAACTGGTGGCACTCACCGGGCTCGTTGCGCTGGCCAGTGGATATGGTAAGCAGCACAAAAGCCGAGCGCAATATCAGACGAAACTGTACTGATCTGTAAAATATTCAATTCAATATTCAGTGCTGCACACTCGTGATGCGGAACGGCGTATGCATCCTGAGTTTGAAGGGCTGTCAATTTCTAGACCGGACGGCCGCTTCAAGCGTGCCAACATGCCGGAGATGACGTTTGCATCACAGAAGGCCGAGCAGTATGCCGATTTCTGGCGCGGAGTCGCTTACCAAATACTGGAGCAGCAGCTGGAAAGCAAGCTAAGACTGAACACGCAATTGGCCAAGAATGTTATGCTGTTCCTGGGCGATGGCATGTCCATACCGACGATAACAGCGGGTCGCGTTTATCTGGGTGGCGAGGAAAAGCAGTTTGCCTTCGAGCAGTTCCCCTACGTGGGCCTGAGTAAGACCTATTGTGCCAACATGCAGGTGGCCGATTCAGCGTGCACGGCCACCGCCTATCTCGGTGGGGTCAAGGCCAACTATGGCACTGTGGGTGTGACGGCTGCTGTACATATGAAGAATTGCCATGCGCAATCGCAAACGGAGCACCATGTCGCCTCCATTGCGGCATGGGCCCAGCGACAGGGCATGGCCACGGGTCTGATCACGACAACTTCTGTGACGCATGCTTCGCCCGCGGGCGTTTACGCCCACACAGCCAATCGCAACTGGGAGAACGATGCGGACGTCAGGGCGGACGAGGGTAATCCCGCGGTCTGTGCGGACATTGCGTCACAGCTAATTAACGGTCCGGTGGGCCAGAATCTGAACGTAGTCCTAGGCGGCGGACGTCAGAACTTTCTGCCCGAGCATATGCGGGACGCGAGTGGTGTGCTGGGACGCCGCAAGGACGGACGCAATCTCATCGAGGAATGGCAACGGCAACACACCAACAGCGCCCACTACGTACAGACACGTCGCGAGCTACTAGAGCTGTCCAACCAGACGACGCGTGTACTCGGCCTATTCGCACCATACCATATGCCCTATCATCTGGACGCCGATCCCACGGAACAGCCAACTCTGGAGGAAATGGTGCAGGCGGCGCTGGCCATCCTGGAGCGCCAGAGTGCCGGACGTGGTTACTTTCTGTTTGTCGAAGGCGGTCGCATCGATCATGGTCACCACGATACCTTAGCACTGCGCGCCATCGACGAGACGGCAGAGTTTGATAAGTCCGTGCGTTGGGCGCGCTCGCACAGCAGCGTAGAGGATACTCTGATTGTGGTCACATCGGATCACTCGCATACCATGTCGCTGGCGGGCTATTCCAGCCGTAAGAACGACATCTTTGGTATCAATGACGGTCAACTGGCCGCCGACGACTTGCCGTATGCCACGCTTAGCTACGCCAACGGACCTGGTTACAACAGCAACTACCTTAAGGAGGGCGGCGCCGTCAAGCGTAAAAATCTGCGCTCCATCAACATGAAGAACAAAGACTTTATGTTTCCCACAGCGGTACCGCTGGAGTCCGAAACACATGGTGGCGACGATGTCGCCGTCTTCGCCAGCGGACCCTACGCCCAGCTCTTCTCCGGTGTTTACGAACAGAACTTCATTCCACATGCCATGGCCTATGCCGCCTGCCTGAGCGACTCCCATAGTATGTGCTTAGATGCCGGTATTACCCGACGACCACGTTAAGGATATATAAGACTTTATTGTCCTAAATTTATGCAAAAGTCAACAGTAATTATTGTACTTACGTATGTATTTATAAGGTATTTAATGCAATAAAATAGATGTCTTAATACACAAGAAAGTTTTTAAAAGCTAAGTTTTATTTTCCACTTATCTTTAACTTCTTGATTATATACTTAAACAGATTTATTAATCAGTAGCATATATATGCTATGGTCTATATTGGAGCTTAAATAATATCATTTGTGTAAAATAGTTGCAAGAACGTTTTGTGTTTTAAGTTTCTTTATAGTGTCCAAAAAATGAAAAATTACAAATTCCTAATGTACCAATACCAGATCAAAATCATCTAATATGTGGTTGGAGGTTGGAAATCTTCTGCATGTTTCACACTTTTTTACAAAACCATGGTATAATACAGAAAATTAAATTAATTTAATTTGTTTGGTTTAAAAAACTTGCTTCTAGATTCGGTTTTTTGCTTTTTATATTGCCTCTTAAGCGGTCATATTTTAGTAAATATTATGTCCGTAGATTCATTAACAATAATCACATGTCAGTAACGGCTTAAACTTGTTTCTTTAGCCCTTATAGATGCAGTTAACTCCTTTACAAAAAATAATGTTTGTCATTTGTAATATATCAGTATTTGGTTCTGCTTAATTTAATACTAAAAATTAAATTTAATTTACATAGCAATGTGATACTATCGATTGTGGAACATCGCATGGTTCGACCGATGTTTACGTACATCACTATCACAATAGGTGAGTGAAGTAAATGTTAAAAAAGAGCGAACAGCAGCAGGCGCGTTGGTGGCGAATTGTTTATTAAAGTGAGTAATATTTAAGTTGATTTGTGAATAACAAAATTACAAGCTTTTCGCAGTATTCGCCTTTATAGACAAGTGTGCGTACGCTGCGCCAATAAACCAGTTTTAACTTGTTCCCGACACACAGAACGCAGTGTATGTAATTAAAACAAAAAACAAATCTTATTGCGTCGTCGCCGTGTATGCTGTATGTATGCCTGTGCATCATTTTATATTAAAATTACAAAATATTATGTCTTGTGCAATGGCAGTTAAGCTGACCAGCTGTGCTCGGTGTCGTCGAGTAATATTCCTGCTCAGATGACCACGTCCACATTTGAATTTCGTGAGCTGGCGGGTGGATAGCGTCATTTCAGGGCTCACAGCTTGCTTTATTAATAATTTGTATTGCCAATACATCAGTATCTCAATATGTATGTGTGCCAATGGTTTTAATTTGTTTTGTTTTTTTTTTTAACGCTTGCCATCGACGTAGCCTCTTTGCTCTGTTTGGTAACGTCATTCACCTTGACTCCGAGTCGACGAGTGCAAAAGTCGTCGCAACGCTAAAACTGCGGAGGTTTTGTTTATATATACATTATTCACATTGTATATACAACAATTCTACGCCGTTTTTGCGCTTCGTCGACTTTTGCACTCGTCAACTCAGAATCTGCAAACTGTTGATAAGCCAGCCAATTGAACCATATAAAACCGAAAACCAGCAATAGACAAAGCACATGTTTGATATGGCTAAACTTTATTAAGAGCGTAATGAAGCGCAACAAGCCAAATTTACTAAGACTAAAAGCAATAACACGGAGTGTACATACATATGAAGGTATGCGTGTACATATTTATATTCAATTGGCAGGCTGGCTTATCAGCTGCTCGCAGACCGGGACTAGTGGCGGTTGTTGGCCAGATTACCTATGCGTTTTCAATTGGACACTTCTGACCATATATACGCAATGTGCAGCTTTAATCAACAAGATCTAAAAGTTTTTAACAACGTAAACTTACAGACGACTCTCTTGTTGTTCTCAGTCGCCTCGCTTGAGTAATGCGTGACACATCATAGTTTAACAAATAAAATGTGATTGAATAATATCGTACGTCTATTAAAATACATAATATTGATCTTAATAAAAATAAAAAGATCTAATGTATTAAAATTATTTAGATACAGCTGCTATAAATGTGAATGTTTTCTATTCGTATTCTTCCCATATTATTAGCAAATGTATTTGTGTTCGGTATCGGCTAGTCGAGCATTGCCTACCAAAACATCACCATTTGATTTGTTGTTCTTTTGGCTGACCTGCGATTATTATTTGCCATTTACCCAATTAAATATTTAAAACAATTGCATTTTACGCTCTAGCGTCCGACCCCCTAGACGCGCGACCTTTAAACTGATTAATCGTATATTTTTATATGCGCTACCTATTTTTATATTGTTTTATTTCATATGTATTAATTGTGATCCACACGATACTCGCAGCACCTTTTGCTCGCTCCGCA
The DNA here is from genome assembly GCA_004143845.1 of Drosophila lacertosa. NCBI lineage: Eukaryota > Metazoa > Arthropoda > Insecta > Diptera > Drosophilidae > Drosophila > Drosophila lacertosa. The sequence continues at coordinate 37,351 of SCDZ01000455.1, read as the reverse complement.
TCGCTCTTTCACTCTCTCAGTTTGATTCCCTTGCTCTCTTTGCCTGCGCTTTCCATTTGCTTTGGTCGACAAGCAATTTGTTCCACAGTTGTTAGTTGTGGTTTACCGTGTGCAGGAATGGAATCCAATACAGTTTTTAAAGGTATTTTTAATAAAATTCCCTTCATTTTTTTTGCTGAAATACTTTAAATTTAAATCGAGAAATAACATACAAATAGAATGTGCTTCATTGATAGGTATTTACAAAGCTGCTTACCACCATTTGACAAATAATTCACATTTAATTGCTTGTGCTAAATCTTTGATTATGATATACATATGTACATGTACATATATTTAGAAAAGCTATAAATTGCTTATTCGTGCGCCTTCAATACGTTACTATATGAAATCTAATAGGGTATTGTGTTAGTCGAATCTCCCCACGTTAATTACTTGTCTCAAGCATCGGCAGATATAATGGCAGCGTTTCCATTGTGTCTAAAGCGGAGCGGTCGAAGCAGAGCGCATGCCGCGGCGATGTCATCAGCTGACGCACGCCAAAGGCCACATCTTCAAAGCCGATGCGCTCGCTGGGCTCCAGCTGCCAGCAGTTGAGTAGCAGCTGATATAGATCGCCGTAAACATAGGCAGGCTGCTCTGGGCGCACGCCAGCGCGTACCGCGTCCAATAATTGCTGGCTGTTGGGCACATTAGCGTAGGGCGTACCGCCCAACGCACAGCACTCCCATGCGACGCAGGCAAACGACCATACATCCGACTTGGCCGTGAAGTGTTGGTGGCGCAACACTTCGGGCGCCAGCCAACGGCTCGATTCTACCTGCTGGCAGTTGCTGTTTACATAGTGCGGTGGTCCAAAAACACACACCTTCAGCTTGGAGTCAGTGCCAACGTAGACGCTGTGCGTGGACAGCTGCCGATGCAGCACCTGACAGCTGCCCAAGTATGACATGGCGCTGGACAGCTCGTACATCCACTGCAGCACCAGTTGCTCGGTGAGCACTGTTAGACGCGGTGCCGGCGCAGCCTGCCGGCTCTCAATAAGTCGCTGCTTGAGGCTCACACGCTGCAGTTCAAAGATCAGATAGAACCAGTCCGCGCTCGCCGAAATGCCATAAAAGTCCAGTAGTAAATCGTGACGGCGCAATTGTTTCAGCTGCCGCAATTCACGCAACAGCTGCGCCTGCGTGGCGCCGCCCAGCTCGTCTAGCGATAGCACGTGGAGCGCACACTCTTTGGCGGCATCACCCACAGCTAGCCGACCCGTAATGATCTCTCCGTAGCGTCCATCGCCTATAACGTCATTTGCATTTAGACGCAGAGCGTTGCGTGGCAAACGGTCCATTCCTTCAATCGTTGACTGCAGTTGCTGCTTGAAGCTCTCCAGTGAGGGCGGCAGCTCGTCCTCCATTAGATAGCCGTTGTTCTCGCGCTCAATGATCGGTGTCTGCTGTGTCATCTCGTGAGAGTTGCGTCCGCGGCCCGTCAGACGAGCGTGGCAGGTTTTATAGCGCAAATAGAAGTACGTGATCAGGCTCAGCAGTAAGCAGCTGCCAAAGATCACGCAGGTGACGGCCAGCGCCACCACCGACGACTGACCCTTCTCAAACGTTGCGTAGCTGAAGTCGTCCAAAGAGCTGGCGTGCTGGGCATGACTGCTGCGGGTGTAGAGTATCTTGGTGACATTATTAAGTGTGCTTACCTATAAGAGCAAAATTATGAACTTATAAGAACTCCTGCTTTATTTGGCCTTCACTAATTACTTACCACTCCCAAGCTAATGTGCACATGTGTCTGCTGATTCTGTTCATCAGACAGCTGCTTCAGGGGCACATTGCGATAGCGTCCATAGCGTTTGTTGTCACCCACAACAAAGTGCCTGGTGCGGTTGTCCTCCGGTCGATCGTAATCCAGCTCTGCGGCTATATAGTAGGGCACGCCATTATGTTCTGCATCCTGCCAGTTGCCCAATAGCTCTTCATCAAATGGCTGACTCAACGAATCGTCCACGAGCTCCACAATAATAAGCAGTTTTGTTACGGGCCCGTTGTCGTTGTGTACGGTTGCTAATTGTACGGTTAAGCTATTTTTCGTGCGGCTCAAAATCTTTGGCTGCGTGGGCGCTGGACTGGGCAGGCCCACCTCTGTTCGGGCCATCAATGTGGCATTGCCGCATTCGTTTTCCACCTGTAGCTGCTGCACGCAAATGGCCCGTACACTAATGTTGTAGAGCGTCGCCGGATGGAGATCAGTTAGCTCGAAGCGCGTATCCGTCCTTTGCACTATGAACTCGGGCTGTCGGAATGCGGGCAGTGTGGAGTACGTTTGCACAACCTGACATTTGATCAGAAAGTTAGCGATTTGCTGGGTTTGCGGCGTGAGCGCCTCTGCTCCGCCGGCCAGCAACAGCTTGTTCGAGTCATAAGCGTCCCAGGCGATACTAATGCTGTTTTCGGTGCTGTTGACAACGCGCAAATGATGCGGCGCCGGCTGCCTCAGCAGCGTCGTGGAGTAATACGAATGGACACCGACGCCGCCACAGTACTGTGCCTTATTGGCCAGACATCGCGTGTGGCACAACTGATCGTCCTGCTTCTCATTCGGCTCGAGATCATCGGCACAATAGCACTTTTCGGCCGCTAAAACAGCGTACCTATGGCCCTGATGATCACAGATCTCAATGCATGTTTGCGGTGTCTTTGCGTACACCGATTCCTTTAGCAAATCCGTACGCGCCGTATAGCAGCCCAAGTAAAAGTAGACAGGTTCCACCGCCAGCACATCCTGCGGTTCCTGCACGGACACGCAAACAGAACCCAAAAATAAACCAACAATCGCCACGAGGTGAAGCGACGTAAACTGCTGACGCCAGCTGGCCATTGGGCGGTGTCCACTGTGCATCTTCTGGCAGCGCACCTGAGACTGGCGAGTGAATCGAGTGAGCCTTGTGTTTGTGTCGGGCCGGGTGGGCTTTGCGCGGACCCTCTGGCTTGCTGCTTTGATTAAGCTAATTAAACACTTTTTGCAGACCAATTTAGTTAAATTAAGCGTTTGATTCTCTTTGAATGTTTACCCTCTTGCACGTTCTATGTTTTTTTCTTGCATTTTGAGCGTTGCTCAGAACGCGACTGTCGCTGCTGCTGCCTGCCGCTGCTCACCTCGTTTCGTTTCGCTTTGGTCATTGTTATATTGTTGCTGTTGCTGTTGCTCTCGGCAACCATTCCAGTTGACTAATCGTGCTGCCAGCGTCGACGCTGGCGTCACTGTCACTATCACAACTGTTGCTGTTACTTTTCATTTGCTATGTTTACATCGCACAATGAACAAATGTCAGATGAGCCGAAAGAAGACAACTAGCGCGTCGGCTTTGTATCGAGATCGAGACTGGTAATCAACAGATATATAGTTGTCTCTGTTTGTCACCTGCACATTGTTCTAAACACAGCTTTGACAGCACCTTAAACTCACTGGGACAGCATTGCCAACAGTGATTAAAATTTTTAAAATTCAAACTGGCGCAGACAAAAGCTGCATAATTTTAAACAAAATGATGTGACTTGATTCTGTTCTTGATCAATGTTGTTAATTAAACAAAATAATTTCGGCAGCTGCACCTGCTGATCTAACCTACCTGCCAACGTCTCTACTTATAAAAGGGAAAAAGAGCACAAGAGAGTTCGAGTGACAGTGAGAGAGAGATTGATGATCGCTCGGGCTCATTTTGCTGCTCAGTGGATATGCGCACCTCGGGTGACTTGCGTGCTTTGCAGTTCAGTTTTGGTTGACAGTCGACAGCGACGGCTGTCGCTACACCGATTTTGGCTCTTAATTCATTTTAATAAATATTACAACAACGGAAAGAACACACAGATATGTATGTACATGCGCATATTTACATATATTGAGCCGACAATCGTGTGTTTAGCATAAGTATGTCTGCTTGTTATTATTATTATTTTCTTTTTTTGCCGCTGCTGCAGAAATTGTTGTTTTAGTTGTGTTTTCAATTAGAATTTACAGCATTGGTCAGCAGCGAAGCGACAAAAAGTTGTCAACGTCATCAGCAACAGCAGCGGCGACAACAACGACGGATGCCTATAGAAAGCTAGCATTTTAATGTGGCTTTTTAATGTATTTGGAAAATTGAAATTGAATTCGGCCTGCTATTCAAATTGCGTGTGGCGACTCAGCTAAATAAAAGTAAAATTAATGCAAGCTGATTACGTGCCGATTCTCCTCTACGCACCTGACCTGGCCGTACAGTATATGTACATCTTCCGTATGCCGCTGTCGTTGGCAGTGCCAAACTAGCGCATAGTTGAATTTATTTTTGGCCACCTCTCATAATTGCAGGCCGCCTGGCACATTATGCCATGCCCACGCCTGTGCCCGTGCCCGTACTAGTGCCAGTGCCCTGCCAAATTTCAAAAGAACACAGACACACACAATTTTCGAAATTGAATAGAACTTGCGCAATTAACCGTTAGTTCAATTCAGTTGCCGCTTGGGATCTGGCAGTCTAGCATCTACACACATACATTCATATGGGAAATTATATACATTTGTAGTACTTACTTGCCGTGTACAAAGCAACTATTATTAAATCTTTCATTCATTGTTTGTGTTTCTTTTGCAGTTTTATAAAACAAGATTGAAACCCACCCAACGTAAGGTTTTTGAACGCAGCACGAGCAGCACACACGCGCACACGTACACACACAAATACACAGCTTACACATGGAGAGGACAATGGGCGGCACAGCGGTGCAGGTGATCAACGCCTCCGAGGAGCATACATTTGTGCTCAACGAGGATGCACTCAGCGATGTGCTGATGCGAGACGAGGTCAAAGATCGATATGTGTGTGTCGTGTCCGTGGCAGGTGCTTTCCGCAAGGGAAAGAGCTTTTTGCTCGACTTCTTTCTTCGCTACATGTACTCAAAGGTATAGCAATGACCATAGTTCTCTTATCAGCTTGTTATCAACATCGTTTTGCAGTATGTGCGACACGATCTCACGGACTGGCTGGGCGACGAATCGGAGCCATTGGCAGGCTTTTCATGGCGCGGTGGATCGGAGCGCGATACCACTGGCATACTCATGTGGTCCGATATATTCCTGCACGACTATCCAAATGGCGACAAGATTGCCATTATACTTTTGGACACACAGGGCGCCTTCGACAGCCAGAGTACCGTTCGCGATTGTGCGACAGTGTTTGCGTTGAGCACGATGCTGTCTTCCGTGCAGATTTACAATCTCTCACAGAATATACAGGAAGATGACTTGCAGCATCTGCAGCTGTTCACGGAATACGGCCGTCTGGCGCTGGCCGACACCGGCAAGAAGCCATTCCAGCGTCTGCAGTTTTTGGTGCGCGACTGGAGTTTCCCATACGAGGCAGAATACGGTGCAATGGGCGGCGACAAAATACTTAAGCGTCGGCTCGAGGTCTCGGACAAACAGCATCCGGAACTGCAATCACTGCGACGACACATCTCTTCGTGCTTCACTGAGGTGGCCTGTTTCTTGATGCCACATCCAGGTCTGAATGTTGCCACAAATCCACAGTTCGATGGTCGTCTAAGGGACATTACGCCCGAGTTTAAGAACAGCCTACGAACGCTAGTCCCGATGCTGCTGGCGCCAGACAATCTGGTCTACAAAGAAATAAGTGGACAGCGCGTAAGAGCCCGCGACCTAATTCAATACTTTCAGTCGTACATGAGCATCTACAAGGGCAATGAACTGCCCGAGCCGAAGAGCATGCTGGTGGCCACGGCCGAGGCGAATCACTTAACTGCCGTCGCGGCCGCCAAGGAGCTGTACAGCCAGCTCATGGAGGAAGTGTGTGGTGGCACGCGTCCATACTTAAGCACAGCCCATCTGGAAACGGAGCATTTGCGCGTCAAGGACAAGGCACTCTTTCAGTTTGCCACAAAACGCAAAATGGGTGGCGAGGAGTTCACAGAGAAGTTCCGCCTGCAGCTGGACGCTGATCTCGAGGAGAACTTTGTCAACTATCGGGCACACAACGAAAGTAAAAACATATTCAAGGCTGCACGCACGCCGGCTGTGTACTTCGCCTGCGCAGTCATAATGTATATAGTTAGCGGCATCTTTGGACTGGTGGGACTTTATACATTTGCCAATTTTTGTAATCTGGTCATGGGTGTGGCGCTATTAACGCTGGCACTCTGGGCGTACATTAGGTGGGTATCGGAAATTGAAAACCCAACAATACACCTGAGCTTAAAAACTAAATCTCAATCCATTTGCTACCCACAGATATAGCGGCGAGCTGAGCGACTTTGGCGGCAAGCTGGACGAATTCGCAACGCTCATGTGGGAGAATGTAAGTGTTAGCTGATCAAATATTTAGTGCGTTTGTCATAAACTGAACGTTTGTGGGCTCATTTTATTTTCAGTTTATGCGACCGATATATCAGGGCTGCATGGAAAAGGGCATTCAACATGTGGCAACGCATGCGGCCGAGGCGGCTATTGGTGGAAGCGGCAGTGGCAACCGTTCATCAGCTACTGTCGTTAATGGCAAGGTTAAGCGCTCATGAGAATACGCCCAAGTCGCACAGCACAAAACCCAACCGCCTCCCGGGACACACCAGCAACAACCGACTAACAACAATAATAACAACAACGTTGCATATAACAAATCAAATAAGAACAGCAATTTTAACAACCATAGCGGCTTTAGCTTGTTCAGCGGCATTTGGGGCAGGTTAAAAGGAGTTAATGCTTTGCCCCAAGCGTTGAACAGCAGCTCCACCTCTAACTCATCATCGGCCGCATCAAACAGTCGCAAGAAGCGTAAATCAAAGCGAAATTAATAGGGTCCACGTCTTTTTGCCGTGTTAATCAAATTTTGAAATGTCGTTTGATTTGTATAAATTTAAGCCCTAAATGGATAGAAAAAACTTAGCTATTAATTGCCCTGAAAGGAAAATTGTTTTTTATATAACATACATTATTTTAATAGCTCAGCGCAGCGCGAAGTAATATATAACTATATATAATAATAATAATAATAATAATAATAACATACTTAGTGATTGGCTTGTATTTGTTGAAAATCAAATTTTAAATTGTTTTTTATATGCAAGAAATAGATGTACCTATAATGAAAAGAAATCTTGAGACCCGATCTTTAACGCTGTAATATAAAGAAATCGCTAACGAATTTAAACTTGTTTAATTTTCAACATGTTTTTCGATCCTTTGATATTTTGAGAAAAATTTTAATTCTTGCCCCTCGCACAATTTGCTGTAGAAAAGTGTAAGCAATCTAGATATGTATAAAATAAAATAAAATGCACTTTGTTGTTGGTTCGTTTGTTAAACGTACACGTAATATTTGTGAATTTTTGTTTCAAAATTGAGTTATCTTTTAGAAATAAAGATAGAGCATTGCCATTTACATACAACCCCACTTTCGGTAAAGGTATATTAGTTATTATAGTAAAAATAATTGATTTTTGATTATATTTAAAAAACACCAAAAGCTGTTATATATTCATCGAGTGAAAGCGAAATACATCAAATTGGTTTTTTATACAAGTGTTCATTATCTCTTATCTCAGTTCTTAGTGTCTTTACAGCAGTCTTTCGGTGCCTTGTCATCGCCAGAATCGTCAACTTTGGCTGTTTGAGTTTTGTTGCACCCGCATTTACCCGGCGATTTGCATTTGCAGTTTTCGGAGCATTTCTCTGCGGTACATTGGCATCCTGCGTGGTATATTCAAACTCTACGATTTGTCGCCAGATTTGTAGTTATAAACAAAGTCTTACCTTTCTCGCAACCAACACAAGGCATTTTTCACAATTTTCCGACGGTGCCCAGAGTACGTTTTACAAAGTACTTAATTTATTTTTTTTATTTTCAAGATGACATTTGGGTAAGATGACTTTGACATTTCGCCCAGCGCATGCGCATTAGAAATATGTATAACCCATTAAGTGTTAAACTTAACAGTTCATCTTAAATTCTCTTAAATTCTAACTTGGTCGTAAGGCTTGCAAGTTGTATGTATGACACAATTTATGAAATATTTTTGATTTTGTATATTTTGTATTCTGCTTAAACTATAATAAAAACAGCTGTGTTACAATTTTAAAAAGAGCTTTAAGTCTTGGATATTACAGGGACCATGTACTGCACTATGTGAACAGGCGGGATTCGGGTGGAAAAATAATCCCATTAAAACTAACTAACTAACCGTCTTAATAAGTATTCAATGTGTTCATCATTATTAACGATAACAAATATCGCCTTTTAACACAAATTTGATTGTTGCTTTAATGTCTTAATCAAATTTAACGAAGAGTTCTTTCCTCATCATGACAAACAAAAATATTTATTTGCTCAATCGTGGAGAATGTAGAAACAATATACTGTATTTCACAAAACTAAAAGAAAAGTGATTGCAGCCAAAGTTGATAAGCGAATTTAATCAATGTTTCGTGAATGTTATAAATAGTCCCATCTGCCTTCTTTTATTGTTTTTTATATCTCAAAATAGTCTTTTTTTTAAGTATTGGCTAAATATACCTCCCATCTGCCCCTTTAACGATTTTCGTTGCTTAACAGTTTACAAATAATTGAATTTTTCTAAAAATATTGTTAAATTTACCTTATTTAAAAGAAAGCAAAAACATTGCAAATGTGTTATAAGACACAAAAAATATAGTTTGTTTTATCACTATATATATATTTAATTGCATATACAAAATTATATAGACAGAGAAAAACCATATTGCTAGAACTGGCGACCGCTGTTACTTTCCTTATATAAAATAAGCCATCAGTAACTGCAAATATGTATCTATAAATAAATATATATTCCATAGGAAATCTAAAAATGGTATATCAATATTAAACCCACTAATTCTGTTGATTTAAGTTTCAAGGACATTATGCATGGGGGTTTGTCTGGATAGTAGAGATAGTAGTATTAAAATTCCCATTGTTTATACTTATATGCTGCATTGTTTTTATTGTTATAAACTTATCATTCTGTTTTGTTGTTCAACATTACATATTTTTAATTTCGATCGTTTGCTGTGGCTTAAGACTAACATTTTATGCGCCCCTTGAAAGGGATGGGTTTATTTAACTTTGTCCCTTGTGTTTCACATGGACAACTTACTAGACTTATGTGCGTAATTACAATTTATTCTCACATGAAATAAAGAACATAACATTTATGTAATTCGTATCGTTCAGCAATTTACAATGAAAGTGGTAAAACATCTTTTATAATTAAAAAAAAGTGTTAGTTAGTTCATTATATAATATCTGTTCATTTGTGTCTAACGTACAGTTTAAAGTGCATACGATAGGGCGAGGAAGGATAGCGACAGTGAACAAGATAGGAAACTAATCCAAATGTAATAAGCAGCGTAAAACGTACCTAAAGGTTCTACTACAACATATATAGATATATTAGCGTCTCATAAGCCGTTTCATTTCCTTTTTTGTTTGCAATTCATTTTCATTATCAGTGATTTGTTTTTCTATCTTTATGTTTCCCATAATGCGTTTGCTTTTGGCATTTTGTGGTGCATAACAAGGTTCTTGGTAATGAATATGTGTAATCTTTTTACTTAACTATCATTTCGAAATAGTAATAATGTGATCTTTTATGTTTCGGACAATTTGTGGTCGTGGGAGTCTTAAAATAGTAACGTTTATTATTATTGCTAACTGTATGTATCATGTATTCTCAAGTATGTATATATTTATATATGTATGTATGTTAATGCATGCATGTGTATGTATGTCCATGGCGTAGTGAGTGAATGTTTAGGTTTAGGTGGTTGTGAAGACGTGTGTGTGGGTATGGGTGTATGTGTTTAAGTATGAGTTACATATCTATTTATTTTGAATATGTTGCTAGATGATGAACATTAGTTTAGTATAATTCTCTTGCTTAAAAGACTTTTGCCGGAACACAGGCTCGCCTGAAGCAAGCAGCACCTTGGGTTGTTCAAATCTTTCTTTGTAACTTTTGACCTTTGGCCAAAAGTAAATAGTACCTATGATCTTAGTCATTGTCTGATCCGCCTGTAGCGCGCCATCAGTTCAGCGGCTTCCCGAAAAATAAAATGCTGAGCAAATCATTAAACGACAACTAAATCTGTGTTGGACTCGCTGCCTGGGACGCTGATGCAACGCTGGCCAATGAGCTGCTAGCAGCAGCAGCAGCGGGGACGGCGTTGATCACAACAGAAGTGTCTGTCGGCAATTCCTCGAATTTGTTCGTCTCCTGATCTTGGCCATTAGATTTTGATTTGCTGGGCATTTCTGTGTCCATCTCAATGTTATATTTTGCCGGTGGCACCTCGTCCTCGGGCTCTGGTGGTGTTGAGGCACCCTTGGGCCTCGTCTTGATTGCCGCTGCAGCTGATGTAGATGCTTCTGCCAGAAACTCGTCGCTGGTTTGCTCTTTGCTCTGCGCTGCGCTCGAGTTGTTCGAGTCTCGTTTAATGATGGTAAAAATGCTTTGAATGTATGTTTCCATAGTGAGCAAGGTGCTTAGGCGCCTCTTGCGATCCTCTAAGACACGATCCTGTGCAGTTTTCTTGTTAACACACTTCTTATTGCGTTTCGGTGTAGGCTCCAACTCATCCTCCAGCTCCGTTTCATCGTCGGATGAAGGAACCGACGCTTTCTCCAACTTATCGGATGCCGGACTCTCCATACGCTCATCTACGCAATCAGCGGATGTCGCCGGTTTGGTTACTACGGTTGCAGTATCCACAGCGCACAAAGTTTCACTAGACGTTTCCATAGACCCATCAACGGCGCTTGTTTTGTCGACTTCATCGGATTTCTCCTTGCATTCAGCCGAACTATCTACGGTCTCTGCCTCCGACTGTCCTGACGATTGCGTTTGCTCCTTTTCCTTGCATTCCCGTTTTTGTTTTTTGTTGGGGAATTGATCTAAGAAAATGCATAAAAATAGTTTAATGATTTTGTAAATGCCACAAGTGAATTTTAAATACCACTTCGCTCCGCTTCCTTTCTAAAACGTTCGCATTTGTTAAGCAGTGCCCTCAATGATCCACGCAGCTCCTTGCGCACGGAAGTCGGCACCCCTGTGGCTTGGGAAATGATGCGAATGGCAAAGAGATCGCCGCACAGTTCGTCAACATCGTCCTTGGAGTGCATGCCATAGTTAATCGTGTAGATCATCCGCGCAACAGGCAGCTGAGCTGCCACTTTATGATAGTACAGCTCCAAGAACTCGCGAACAAAGGTATCCTTAAGCATGCTGCGCTCGTCCCTGAGCACATTATGCAGATACTCTATAAGCAGCTGGTTTTTTACAAGCAGTTCCGAGTATCTGAAAAGGCAACGAGCAGTTCATTTATTTATATAAAGATTCATCTACGCATATCTAAAAACTACATTTAATTTGGCTAACTGATTTACTCACTTGTGTGTTAATGCGTTGTTGTGTATGCCCACCCAAAACTTGGGAAAGTAATTGAAATGCAGCGGCGTAGACTCAATGGCCGCCAGGCAGTGAAGCTTGACCAGCGTGTCGTTAAGAATGCCCGTGTTAACGCACATACGCAGCATGACGTCGATGAAGTCGTGATACGGCCTGTAGAATGCATCAACTTGTGCATCGTACTCGGTATCGAGACCGCGCGGTGTCAACTCCGACAAAGCAATGCACATCTGCACCATGGGTCTGGGGGGACGCGGCGAATTCTTGGCACCTAACGGCCAGGGCGCCTGCTTTGCACCGCGACGCGGAAAATAGGGTCCCAACGGCCCAATTGCATTGGGCGCATTGGCCACAGACAGATGGCAGTTGATCAAAATAGGCGCCAGTATGTTGGTGGCTTCTAGGCTAGTGTTGCGTACCAGCTCCTTGAGCACCTCGAGCGCCATCCGACTAATCTCGGGCGAGTTAAATGTGTTGAGCAACGTGGCTAGTCGCTTGATTGCATCAGGCAGCGCTTTAGCCAGCGCTGAGTGCTGATGCTGTTGGCGTAGAAAATGCTGCTGCTGCAGCTGCATTTGTTGAAGTTGCAGATGTTGCTGCATTTGCTGCTGCAGCTGCTTCTCCTTCTGTTGGGGTGTCTGTGGCGCCTGGGTGCACTGCGTCTGCTGCTGTTTCTGCAGCAATTGTTGCTGTTGCAGCTGCAGTTGTTGCTCCAGCTGCTGTTGTTGCTGCTTCTTTTGCGCAGGGTTATCCGTGCGCATGCGCAGTGTAGCCAGTAGTAGCACCATCTCTCCAAGTAGATCCAAGAGATCACCAGCCACATGGCAGGCGGTGGCCTCGTGGTGCATGGAATGTAGCGTGTGCAGCGCCTCAAAACACATCTCTATACCGCCGTTAAAGATAACCAGCATGCGATCATCATCATTGTCCACTGCGTAAAAAACAAAGATGAATAAATTAATTTAAATATTTAATTGCAAGTTATTTTATTATTTTACTGGGTATTATACATAATACTAGCAGCAAAACTGGTGTTGATTCTGCCACGGATAGTTTGGCAATGATCATAGATATGTTGGGGGGAATAAGCAGAAATACTTTATACTTATACTTTTTATATACTATACTTTTTATTAACTAAGGGATGTGCTACGTTTTCGAGATGTTCAGATCAAGATAGCATTGAAACGAGCTGTCTTAAAATTTTGTTTGGTTGAGAGACACATTTAAAACAATACTCTTAAAACAATTGTTTTGGTAACAGTGAACATACAAAATATGCTGCTAATAAAGAAACAATCGGTCACAATGACTAATCTATTACATCTGTAATAGCAACAATATATATTTGTATATATATTGTCTAATTGCCTGCAAAAAGTTTTGATTGAATTTTACTTCGTAAGATTGTTAAATCTAGTTTGTCAATCAATTGTTTAATTAAACTTACCGAGTATTTTAAGGGCACTAATAAGAGTAGACCAGGACACCCTTGCGTCCAGACTGCTTGTGTACGATACGATGACAGAGCGCCTAAAGGCAACTACATCAAGTTTCTCCTGTTCGCTGGCATCCGGATGGCGTGTGGCAAACAATGCCATAAGCTTGAACAGCTCGTCGACAGCGGCCGCGTATTGTGTAGGATGTGGAGTAATATTCTTGAAGGCCCACTGTAAGTTTTGATGCTGTGCCAGTTGCCGGGTGAGTGCCCGGCTTTGTTCGCAACACAAACGCAGTAATCCGTAGTAGGCGGGCAGCATGGATCGATTGTAGGTTACAATCTCCGAGTCGTCGTGATCAGCACTGAGTAAAAATATGATGATTGTCTAAACTAAAGTGTGATCGTGTTGAGTGTCTTACAGTATGTAGTTAAATGCAATGTTGCGCGTTATCTCTGGGCAGTTGGCCACCAAGGCCGCGTTTTCTGGGCAGTCAACAAGTGAGTGATGCCAGAAGGTGAGAAGTGCGTGCTTGTTGTGATGCGCCGGCACACTGGGCTCGGAGAGGCGCGGATGGAAAAGCTCCCATAGGGAGCGCATAAACGAACCTATCTGTAAGCACAAAAAGACTTCAACTTTAGCTACGTTAGGATCGGAGAGCAGTGCTATGCAGTTGAACTGTGAGGTGCCAAACTTGCCATTAGTTTTTCAGTCTTTGAAACCATACAGTAGCTGAGTAGATTAAAGTAGGCGGTCAGCTTGGTGGTACCGTGTGCGCCAATGTCCGCATAAACGCGCGCTGGACGCAGAAGTCGCAGCAGCAATGTAATCACTTGATGCAGCACCACCTGGGCATCGCTGTTGATGTCCCTGCAGGGCGATAAAGAAGGATACATGTTTAGGGCACGGTCTGTCAGTATAACAACTCAAGCATTTACCGATAACTGTGCGGATTGAGTGCCAATAACTTGTGTTGCGAGTGGGCGCGAAAGTTGGCGCGGAACGGTTGCGATGGCACCAGCGCGACCAGCAGGCAGGCAGCGGCTGCAACAATAAAAACTATGATATTGCGCCCGAATATATATTGATCAGTCATGGCCTACCATTTCGCACGCGCGTGTTGTCATGCGCGAGTAGAAACTGTTCCAGCCACTGCTCGGCGGACTGCAAAATCCAGGCGTGCGCTATTTTATTCTTGGTGGCCTGCAGCGACAGCCAGTCGAGCACAGACTGTGGACAATACTCGGCGGCATCCCACATGCGGGGCAGCACAAGCTGCGTGAAACAGGGCAGGCCAACAGGCCCGCCTTGCGTCTCGGTGAGCAGTGTGAGCAGCTTAAAGAACGGTGCACAAAGCTCGGTATGCTTGGTGACCGAGGCGAAGAGCATACTGATGATTTGGGTGGCCAAACGATCGTCCCACCGGCATAGCGCGTGGATTAAATGCTTTGTCTGGTGCGGATTAATGCCGTCCTTTATTTGTTGATACAAAAATGGAAAGCCCTACGAAATATATGTGAAATAAATATATATAACACATAAGCAATGAACAAAGCAAAACAATTGGTTATAGGATTAGGCATTGGATTGGTTGGTTGATGGATTTATGGATTGATAATTGATGGTTAGACGATGTAGTAGTGCTTGGTAGTGGTGATGGGTTAGATGGAATATATGACGCTTTCGAGCTTTTTTAGTATCACCTTTCCACCGGCAATGGCATTGAAGTCTTTGGGCGATAAACGCAATCGAAAATCGGCGCCCCGCGAACGCTCGACAAGACTGGCGCACAGAGCAATCATTTTGTCTAGCGATGCTGGACGCATTTTTTCCACCGAGAGCGCTTCATCCGAGGAGTTGTCCTCATTGTCTGAGCTAATGTCAATCTGCAAAAACGAATAAATAAAATGAGTCAAACCAATTTTGGGCATAAATTTGCAGTCAACTTACACTATCCGTCTGCTTATGACCCAGGTAGAAGTCGACCAGGCTCTTAAGTACGCCAATGCGCAGTAAAAACATGGCTTCTTCATCGCCCATGCGCGAGAATTCACACAGCAGACTAAAGTACTCCGACAGATGGCGCAGATGGGAGCGCGCCCCATGCTCCAGCAGGGCAATTAGCGAGCTTATGAACCGCGTAACACACGACGCCTGGCCAATCACCTCGCGGTCGTCCTCGTCCGTTTCCACTCCCAGATACATCTCAACATGCAACGGGCTGGAACAATGAAGACATAATACTTTAATTTAAATATTATGCAAAAGCAAAGGCCACTTACCGTAGCTGCTGTATAACATGAATGACCAGGCGCTGAAACATTTGACGGACCATTTGATTTGGACATTGAATTAGCACCTGTACAGGCCAGAAAGGTTCAACCGACATGTGCGATAGGAACCATTCGCAAGCTTCACCGCTGGAGTTAAATTGCTTTGTAAGCAGCTCCACCCAAGGAACCATTGTGGGCTGAAATGACAAAAATTAACAAAGCAGAGATTGTTGCTATTAGTTGCATGATTTATTTATTGCAAGATAAAATTTGTCTAAACGGACACAAAGCTAAAGTAAAGATAAAAATAGACAATAGATTCTTATGGGGAAAACTCCATTTTTTTAAATTAAATAATAATATAAAGCAAGTGACTTGAGAAGAGTCGATTACCAGATACCATTAAAAATAATTGTAAAATTACTGAAACTAAACGTAAATATCTATACAATCTATTAATAGAACATACAAATATAAGTATGAGGCCAAGAATGTTGCGTAGAATTAAATAAAAATGAAGTAATTTTAAACTAATCTTGCTGGAAGTAATTAATACTATGAGTATTTTATTATAATACTATTTATTATAATAAACGAATAAAGGTGCTGGAAAAATATAGATTTTGCAATTGGTGGTGGTGGAAGTGGGCGACGCATTAAAAGTGATTGAAATATACGCCTCCAGTAGCCAATAAACAAAAAAAGATAATTATACAAGCCTTTGACAAATGTGTTCTCTTCTGATTTTAAAATGTTCAATTTTTTCAACTTTCGAAAATTTCATAATGCTTACCTTTTCCTTGGCATGTATGAATGTTTCAATGAAAAAGGACACGGACAACTTAGCGGCCATGCAGGTGACGTCAGTTTCCGCGATTAATGTCTGTGGTATGTGGCCGCAGATCTGCCACATGAAGCTGCAAGCAAAACACAATAAATTCAATAACTATATACAAGATAAATGCAACCTTTTATACACTTACTTAAAGTATGTGTGCTCGAAAATATTCCGATCTTGCAAGAACTGTCGGTTGTCCTGCCAAATCCAATCTTCTAGCTCCTTGCTCAATAATGGACGAAACTGTTGTACTTTAGTAGACACATTAGCTTCCGCGAGAGCGCCCGCCTTTGAGGTTGATGCCTGCGGCTCTTTTCTGTTATTCGACTTAAAATTATCACAATTGGCTGTTATTTGCTCCTTCTCCTCCTCATCCTTTATTTGAGTCCGATCTTGCTTTTCTATTTGCAGTTTTTGGGATTGCTCCTTCTCCGGCAACTGCTCATCGTCATTCTTTAACGGAGCAGCCTCTTCCGGTTGCACCTTCACTGGTTCCATCTCTTTCGCTGGCGCGGGCTCTTTTTTAAAGTTATTGACCGTCTCTATTTTGGGCAGCTCGTCTGCTTCATGCTTGTCCTCATTGGTAGGACTTGGGGTTGGTGTGGCCAGCAACTCCGAGTGCCGTCGCTGCAGATGCTCCGGTAAGCGACGCTCATAGAAAAGCATATACGCAGAGTTGGTCTTCTCGAAGCTAAAGTCCAAATACTTTTCGGTCACTGAGTCGTAGGTCTTACTCTATAGAAAACAAACAGGTATCGGAAGACTTCAACATAAATCCTTTAACATATTTCAACGCGTTAGCTTACCGTCATCTCGCCGCCAAAGCATTCGGCCGCTATTTGAGAGGGATCAAATGGCTTGACTTCCGCATCATTGAAAAGAAACCAGCGCTCATGCGGATGGTAGTTACTTTTCGTGCGCTCCTTAATGAAGCTGTAATAGTGGCCCCCATCCGCTGTGCCTGTGTGCACTGTAACGCCAACCAACTCGTATCTGTAATTAGCAATAGATTCAAATCAGACTCAATTAAAGGTTTCACTAAAAGAACTTACTCATAGCACTCCTCGATGTCTGCATCCAGTGTGGCTTCAGCCTTTTCGTTCTCTGCCCCCTTGTCGTCCTCGTGCTGTTGGCACTCACGCTTTCGCTTTTCGCGATCCTCCTTGTACTGCTGCGGCATCAGCGTCTTCTCCACATAGTGGCACATGTTGAGTCGCAGGGGAAACGAAAAGTGTGTGTTCACCTTCTCCTTAAGCATTGTGACCATATTAAAGGTATACCGCATGGTGTTGAAGCACAAGATCTGTGGTAATTTCTTGAAGCAAGCGCGTTTTTCAGCGCGCACCTTTTTGCCGCATTGAGAGCACGTATACATGTTATCACCCTCGAGCGTATCCTTGACAGTCACCTCATCGAGCGATTCCTGCAAATTGCGCATGTCCGCAACTTGGCAGCGAACCGTATAAAACTCCTCGGCGGTTCGCGAGACATGACCGCAGTCCAGTGAAACGACATTGTTGCTTAGAGTTCCGCAAAACAAACGCTTTACCAGATGCTTAAGGTCCGGCGTCATCTCCTCCAGCTTTGATACCAGATCAATAAAAAACTCCGCCATGTCTTTCTGCTCGCCTGTGTTGAGCGGCTGATGATCCATTTGATAGACTCGACAGAAACTGCGTGGATTATACGCCTTTCGCTCCGACTCCAGCAGATAAGCGAACATGCGCTGAAGTTCCTGCAGCGTCGGTCCGTGCTTCTGGGCGCCAGCTGGCGGCAGACGCAAAATAGCTGCACGAGCTTGCGGCATCATGTACAGATGCTGTATACAGGAGGCCATGTAGCAAGTGGCGCCTAGATTCGTAAGGCCAACGTAGCCACACTCAGCACGTCCCTCGTCACGTGGCCAATAGTCCCAAGGATACGGCTGTTTCGGACCGGACTTGTGCTGCGCCAGCAGACGACTGTGCAAGTAGCTAAAGTTGGTGGCACACCCGCGGCTTAGCTCCACCAGCAGATCGTAGGCAGCGGCACGAGACGTGGCCGACTTGCATTTTGGTTTTTGACGATTGGCCGGCGACGGCATCTCGAACAGGAACTCAATTAGCTGCTCAATAAAGCTCAACGCTTTGGGCCTGTACTTGTAGCTAGTGTCGTATTTTATCAGATTAGACATGAGATTGAGCAATCCCACCAGGCCGTCATCCTGATAGCCATGGCGCAGCTCGTGATAATCGCGATTGAGAATGCTCTCCGAAATACTTTCGCATAGCAGCTCAATATCGATACGCTCCTCGGCCACCATCTCGGGCGTTAATGTGTCAACTAGACGCGCCAGCAGCCAGAAGTAGTCCCGACACGCCGGTCCATACGGCTCCTTGCCCTCTTCGGATAGCAGAAACTGCGTGTGTTGTACCGACGAGCTCATTTGCTCGGCACGCGGTAGCAATGCAATCAGCTTGTGCAGCAGCGGCGCCAGCAGCAGGCGGTAGCTTTGCGCATTGCCTAAACAGATGCGGTATAGACCGGCGCAGATTTCACGGCGTACCGCCGGCTCTGGGTCTTCCAGAATAAACTTTTGCAGCCAAGTGCATTGTTCCGGATGCGTCCAGAGCAAGCGACGCGCTTCTGAGGACGCGTGCACAAAGCTCACAAGAATGTTCATGGTAAACTGCACGAGCTGAGCGCGTCCCCAGAAGCCAGTGCGCAGCTGATGGAACTGATACGGGAATACCAGTGACGTGGCGCCCGCGGTCAAATGCTGATGGACCTCGTCGCAAAGTATGCTAGACAGTCGCTGCAGGCACTGCGGCACCTCCATTAGCTGCAGCATGAATGCATGCGGTCGCGACATCAGCACGTGCACATCCTGCGTCTGCAGCTCCTCGAAGCCCAGCAGCCAAAGGATACGCAACAGGCTGGCCAAACAGTCGTGTCGCCACTCGTTCAGCGCCAGCTCTTTGGCATGCGCGCTCTGCTGCAGCTGGCCAGCGCTAAAGATCTCGTACAGATGTTGCAGTCCACCGCACTTAATGAATGCCTCACTCCATTTGCTGGTCTCGCCCAGCAGCGCACTGCGCACTGGCGTTGCGGGCAACGTGCATACTGGCGCAGGTGGCGGCGGTGTGGCACAGCCTAATGGACGCTCCTGATCAAGCCCGTCTATCTTCTTTTGCCGCTTGCTGTTCTGCTTCGGTTGGTTCTCCTTGTCGCCGCCGCTTGCCAACTCGTTAACGTCTGCATCACTGCCGGAACGTGGCGTCGATGTCAACGTCGTCTCCATGTCGCCGCACAGCTGCTCCTTGCTGCAGTCGCTGCCGCTGCTGCGTTTGGGCTCGGGTGGCTGCTCGTTGCTGTTGTTCCGTCTATTTGAGCTCTTTTTAATGCGTGGTTGCTCGCTTATTATCAGATTGCCATTGGAACCGCCGCCACCTGCTCCAGCAGAGGCAGCCGCTTGACGAGGTCCGCTGCATAACGCCAGGCTCTCGACGATGTGCAGAGAGTACATAAACTTCTGCAGGTTGCTGGGATCGAGCAGCTCGTTAAACTTTTGCTTGATTTGCTTACGCTTATTGGCCAGCAGCTCCTGGTCGTCCAGTTGCTGCAGTTCATTGAGATCGTTGGTCAAATTCTTGAAGGAATCCAATATGTGTGGATTAGTAGGCAGCATGGCCAAAATATCCCATACACGACGCGACAACAACTGCGCCTTTGTGTGATGCTGAAGATGCACCGTTGACGATTGCGGCTTCATGTCCCCCAATGTTTGCATCAGACAAAAGAGTTTCTCAAAGTATTTGGGCTGTAGTAGGAGCACTGTTGGCAGGCATTCCTTGGGCGGTGGTGGCAGCATTGAGGGATGCTCCACGTTCGTTTCCTTACGCCGAGCACCACGTCCGCCCAACGAGACGTACACAATCTGATTGTCCTTAAAGCCGGCGTCACCCAAAGTGCGTTCATCGTAATCAGATGTGAGTTCCTGGCCCTGTGTAATGATCCGCAGGGGCCCGTCGCTCAATAGCAGGCCCAACACCGGCGCCGCCATGCCCGACTGCAGGCTCTCCCACCACTTTGACACCTCCGCCTTAAGATCAGCAATCAGATCGCAGGCGTGCATGTGCAGCAGACTCTTCTCCGATAGGCCCGCCTGTTGCAACACAATTCGCAGCGGTGGCCCAGCGCCTTCGTTCTTCAAATTGCTATGTGAACCAATTCCCTTGCCCTCGATGGCCCATCGGCGCAAATGGAAGGCATAGCGCCTTCTGAACGTGTCCAGATGTGTATTTAGCAGCAATAGTCCTCGCTGCACTCGCATTAATGCATTCTCATCTTCAATGCTGTAAAATTGTAAGCAAATGTATATAAATTTGTTAATCATTTATATATAATCCATATCTGTTATAGGAAAACAACATTGCACGGGACGTTTGCATTAATTGTAAAAACAAAGCTAATTCTGTCATGTTAAATTCACATACTAATCATAATAAAGAAGGGCGAACAAATCTTTGGAGCTTGTGGACAACATATTGGTATTGAAAGATCCGGAATAACCCATATTCTAATATCTAAAATCTACTTAGTATTATAGTAAGCGTACATTTTAAACTGGAATTACCTTACTTATTTGCATAGCTCATAATTATTTTGATATATTAATAATAAATTAAGAAATTAAATGCCTTGCATTTTCCGTGCCTGTGGACATTTCTTCGAATGTTGAATGATATTAGGGACTACCGTAAAAATCCAATTTCAAAGAGATTATGGCATACTTAATTTAAATAAATACATAAATAAAATAAAAATAAAATATCTCGAAATCTAAGACTTGTCCCAAATTATGCATATACAAATATGAATATAATACATTCTAAACAATATATAACAAAATAAATTTAAATACAGAATTTGACTTTATGATTGACTACGTGAAACATTAACGTTATAGTTCGACTAATTTTTAAAAATCTTGTAAAACACGATTGTCAGGCCAAAAATAAGTTTTGGGATAGCATCATCATGCACATCTCTTTAATAAATTGTAATGCAATTGTGTTTTTAGGGTCAACTTACCTTTCTAGTGCGGTGGCCGCCTGTACGAGATTGTCCATGCACTGGGATACGAACTCCTTTTCGAGCCGCAATTGCTGGCCCATGTAATACATGTTGATGTATTGGATCGCTGCCAGCGAAACCTCGTTGCTTTGAGCGCGCAATGCAATCTTCCATAGATGGTACATTCCCACAGCACTGGAGTTAGCAGTAATGGCTTCACTGTGCTTTTCGTACTCGGCCATCGCGATGCGTGCGAAGCTGCAGAGCTGCTGGAAAAGTCCCAGGGCTACCATGGAAAACTCTTCTGGACGCAGTTCGGGCAGCTTTTTCAAGTACAAATGCTGCAGGGCGTCAATGCCAAGTGCATGCTGATCGCCGCCCTTTGTTTGCGCCTGTAACCATGAGAAATAGCAATCCGAACACTCAGGATCATGCGCCAGCCAATCCCACAGCGCATCCAACTGTTCCAGGGTTAGGCGAAAGCTCTTGGGCGAACCCACCGAAGAGAATATTGAGGACAGAAACTGTAACCTCACTGAAACCTGCGTTTTGTGTGAATAGAGCTGGAGTCCCAGTTGTTGCTGCTGCTGCTCCCCGTTCTGGTTGATCAACATTTCCGCATGCCGCCTGGCATAGTGGCGAATGTTATTGAAGAAGCACTGCATCATTCGATGATTGCGCTCCGCCCACAACGTCATTGTGTGCGTGTCCGATGGTCTAAATTGCTGGAATGAAGCGAACAGCTTCGGTAATAATCTCAAGCTCACGATCACACTACGATTGTTGGCCACGTTCTGCAGACAGCCCTCTATGAACTTTGTGCGCAGCTGGCGGTCCATGCTAAAGCACAGCAGAGTTGCCAGCGCCTTTTCAGCCTCTAATGCCAGAGATTCGCCAAGTTGGCCCTTGAAAGCGAAAAAAGCAATAAGAACATTAAATAATCACAGGATATTAATTAATATATCTATATTGGAAAATGTTTTAAGTCTAAGTTAAATAGAAAGTTGAATGTCCGAAATTCACTTACGATTTTGTCATCTTGAAGTAGATCCCAAAGAAGTGTATTACCCGGCTGGCAGACATCGTTTAGCTTGAAAGAAGGCTGGTTGTTGCTTGAAGCTATGTTGCTGGCCTTAGGCGAGTGCTGCTGTCGATTGCTCACCTCCATTAGATCCACATCGGAGTCGGACTTTGACTTGACAGCGGCTGCCGCTGCAACAGCAGCAGCTGCATTGGCCTGCTGCCGCATGGCCGCCAACGACTGTTGGGCATTGCCAGTGGCGACGGCGGCCGCCGCAACTGCAGCTGCAGCGACGGCGACATTTGTTTCACCGGACTTTTGCATAGCCATGGCCGATTGAGCTGCCATTAAGGCAGCGGCTGCTGCTGCAAAGGCAGGTGCCACATCCCTACAATTTGGAGCGGCTACGCGTGCCCCATGCGAATTTACAAGTTGCGCCAACTCCTCCTCACATGGCGAAACATCCTCGTCGTCGAAGTCGGCCAGATTCTTCTCCGATTTGTTGCTCATGGGCGACGAGTAACTGCCGTCGTTCTCGGCGCCACTCAGAAGTTCGCTGATGTTCGTCTCGGCAATGGCACGTATATAGGGACCTTCACCGTGCAAATGCTTAAGTACTGCAGCGGGCACCAGCTGATGCCCGGCGCTGTCGCTGCATTCATCGCTATCGGCGAGCAGTTCGCCGTCGCCATCGGCATCAATGTCATCACTGCTGGGCACATCCTCGGCACCGTCCCATATTTCAACCAGTTCGTGTGGTAAAAGCGGCTGTTGTTGCTTATTGCCAGTTTTCGGGCGACGCCGCTTGTTGCTCGTCTTTTTACGGTGTAGTTGCAGCTCCAGAGCAGCACGCGATTGAAGTTCCTCCTCGCTGCTCGTGTTATCGATGATATTGACAATTCGATGGTTTCTGCGGTAATAGGAGCGCCATAATAAGAACAAATAAAGTGTGTTTTGTGATTTATTTGACTTACTTAATGTCCACCTTGGTTATGTCTTCGCCGCTCATCTGCTTGGCCTTTTCAGTGGTGGGATCGCAAATATGACGCCTGTGCCTGGCTTGCTTACAGGGTGTTACCCCATCCACGGGACTCTTGTGGCCACCTCCGGCGCCGCCACTAGCGATGCTGCTATCATCAGCACCCACATGATCATCCTCGGTGTTGCTCCCTTCAATGCTACCGCTGTCCGAGCTTGAGGCGGTCACATTGGAGCCTAGCAAATGGTCTTGCATTAAATTCATTTGACTTCGGGTACAATCGCGCGTCCAAATCAACTTGGTCAGAGCTGATGCAATGTAAATGCTTTGCTCAGTGTGCTCCTTGGGATCCATGCGACAGAGCAACGAGTACAAATGCATGGCCGGACGTGGTGCCAGATTTTTTACCAGCGCCGGCAAAATATCAAATATGGTTTTAGAACAGTGCTTTAGTTGCGTAGCCTGCCAGATAAGCTTGATGTCGTCCTCGGAAATCTGGTTTTCCACGGCCAAGAAATTAAGTAGTACATGGGCCTGCTTAACAATCTCTACATGCAGATTCGGACCAAACAGATGTTGTACAATTTGATTCTCTGTCAGCCAGTTGGCTATGCGCTGCCCAAAAAGCTCGACTTCATTGACCGTTTCAGTTGTGCAGATCTCATTGAACAAATTTATATGGGCATTAATCTGTGCCATACCTGAAAAGCAAAACAAAAAATATTATTTTCGTATTTTTTTGGTTTTAATTTTTAAACATCATTTAAGATGATGGTCATGAAAATACAGCAAAATATGACAATGGCAAAAGACATAGTTTAAGTATAAGTATATATAAAATAAGTGGGTGATTTGGTTCAACTGTTCGACCAATAATACATATTATATATCTTATTTCTCTACATGGCTAATGGTTGTTTTAACATAAAATCTAGATCAATTTAAGAGATTTATACTAATAAATAGCACTTTAAAAACTAGACAGTTGTGTTAAAAACTTACCCGCCAAACGCATTGTCAGCGTTGTCGATGTAAAGTACTTGAAAGCAAGGGCTAGGCCTTCAGTATCAAAGTTGACGGCAACGTCGAGCGGATCACGCATGGAGGACCACACGAAGTCGGCCATGGCGCGCGTTGCAGCCGAGCGTAGATTCTGATCTGAGAGTTTGCACATGTATTGCAGTATACGGCTGCGCAGCGGCACAAATAGTTGTGTGTTGCAGTGGTAGTTGAGCCAGAGCTTTACGTTGGACACGGTGGCAGTCATGGAGTGGGCTGTAGATACGGGCAAGTCTGGGTGTTCAAAGCACAACGACATGGCTCCAAAGCCACCAGAATTACAGAACAGGCTCACGTTGCGCAGCAGGTAAATGGGAAGATCGTTGTCATGCAGATCACAGATTAAAGCCAGATGGTGTGCTTCCTCCGCTTGTAGATCGTCCAGTCGTGAGTGCATGCCGTGCTTATGGGCAATGTAAAGCGGAAAGTTGAGCAGAAATACCTTGGATACGAGCACCAAAAGTTTCTCCACTTCGGGCAGGATCCATGGCTCTTCGGTGTATTGTGGATGCGACTTGCTGCTAGTTGGTGGGGCTGGTAGTGGTGGTGTCGATGGCGGTTTCTTGGGCGGACCAGGACCGTCGCCCGAGGCTCGTTTCTCTTCATCGCTGGCTTCCGCAAGTGTTGGTTTACTGTCGTCGCCAGCAGATGGCGGCGAGCTCGACGACGAGGACGTTGAATCCTTGTGCTTGCTGTCACTTTCGTTGTCATTGTCGTTGTGTGGCTCCTTGTCGAGTTTGTCGGATGCGGGCTTCCGCTGTGCCTGGGCGACAACTTGGGCTGCACTGGCCGTAAGTCGTTTGTAACTGTCGATCAGATGATCAATGTGCTTCAAGTGTTGAACCGTTAGGCAAATGAGCGACTGCACCACTAGATTAAAGCGATCATAGTTTTTGTTGTCCCGATACAAACACATACACTGACGCTGTGGCCACGACTGGATGTAATTGAAAGTCGTCTCAATTTCGCTCTTTAGCAGCAGCTGAAACTTAAGCTCCGAACTGGCCACGCGCACCTCATCTGAAAAGTAAAGTGTATGTACGTAAAGGGGGCGGGGGAGAAGTGGGCGCACGTTTAGACAGTTGTCACTGTGTAAATGCCGACACATTACAGGCAATAAATATTGCTACTTACACAGCTCCAACAGATTTTGAAAATCGGCGCAAACCTCGCACATCGCTCTGGTTTGTGCGGCTACACCGAGAGCCGTAGCTGCAACTGCTTCTACTTCTTGAGATCCGTTTGCTTTGCCGTTCCCGTTGCCGTCGCCTCCTCCGCCTCCACCAGCGTTCGCCGTTGTCGCAAAGTGCAATTTGTTGGTAGGCTTTTATTTGATCTATTCAGTCCTTTGTAGCGTCCATGCAATTCCATTTATATTGCGCACTGAATGCCACTCACTCTCATGCACACAACACGCACTTGTCTAACATTGCATCCAAAAGTACTCTTAAATTCTAGTAAATTTTTATGAATTTATATATTTTCTAGATATATTTTCTGTCGATAAGAAACATCGCTACTAGACGAGCGATAGGCAGCCACAGAGTGTGGTGGCCTACCGATGGTTTTGTAATACAGTCCTGTATGTATGTGCCATGCGATGTTTTAACATTACACCACCAATTAACAAATAAAACTTTTATTAATAACCGCGGTTT
This sequence comes from Drosophila lacertosa, assembly GCA_004143845.1. Lineage (NCBI taxonomy): Eukaryota > Metazoa > Arthropoda > Insecta > Diptera > Drosophilidae > Drosophila > Drosophila lacertosa. The sequence continues at coordinate 11,555 of SCDZ01000455.1, read as the reverse complement.
AGATATTTTATTTACGTAGCCAAACAGCGATTTTAGAACAATTTATCAAGTTTAGTTTATATTTATCGTAGAAGTATTAATCGAAAATGAATGCTTCGAAACAGCTGTTATGTTATAGATCTGTTAATATGTTTTTGAATCAGTTGCGGCTGTTCAATTCAAAAGTAATTCGCCGTGTTTTTATACAAAAGAACTCTTTAAAAAAACTCACGGAGTTCTTTTTGCTTAACACCGTTACCAAGAATATTTTGCATTAAGTAAGAATATAAATTATAGTAGTTTTTTTAATCTTAAGTTTCGGGTTTCTGAACAAAATGTAGTCATGTTAATAACGTTTCAGGAAATGTTAAAATATCTGGGTGGCCACATATTGTGTTCACAATCGTTCACGCTAACTTCGATAATTCGCCGCCGCTTTGGTAATTTATTCCCGCTGCGGCATTCATTTGTTTACCAATTTTGTGAATAAAACAATCAACTAGAACTCACAAATTAACATGGACGAGTGCGCTTTAGAGACCAGCTCACCCACCGAGCCCAACCCTGAGCACAACTTCAACATGGACGAGGAGAAAATGCAGTTGCAAGAGCATCGCACTTCCAATGTTAGTGTCGGAGTCGCAGGTGCGGAAGGCGGGGACAGACACACCACAGCCGGCGTTTGTTATTGGTATGCACATGTCAGCCGATGTTATGTTTGATAAGCACACTTCAATGTTTTTATGTTCTGCATTCTTACAGTGGCAAGGAACGCAACCTGAACTTGATCGAGTTGCTTTGTGCCACATGCTCGCGGTGGATTCATGAATCGTGCATCTCATATCAGTTGGGAAAGGGAAAGTTGCTACCGTTTGTCACAAACTATGTATTTGTGTGCAAAACATGTTCTGCCACGGGGGTGGAGAGTTTTCGCAAAAGTCAAGCTAGTTAGTATAACAGATTAGCTAAACGAACGGGCTATTCTCACTCCCTTCCTTCCCTATCTTGTTTAGCAATATCTCAGATGTGCCAGTGCGCCATTGCCAACATGCAGCAGGCGGCGATCCGTGAGGGCAAGCAGCAAATACAATTCAGCAAGGACAAGGAGATAATACCCTATATTGAACAGTTCTGGGAAGCCATGACAACGATGCCACGTCGTCTGACGCAGTCCTGGTACTCGTCGGTGCAGCGCTCCCTTGTCAAAGACATAAACACGTTGTTCGTTTGCGAAGAGCATGTTGAACACGGAGCCTTGTATGGGCTCTTTCATCAGGATCTGCGTCTGATCAAACCCAATTACGAGATTATGAGCAAAACCGGCGCATTGCGACTCACCGAAGACGGTTATATGCAAGGTATGATGACATCACCAAACATTGTTTTTAGGAACTCAATTTACATATTTATATTTAACTTATATCCGGTAAGTTGATCGATCTATTAACGTTACTCAAGGCAGTTTTTGATTCAGTGTATTGTAAATGCGCTAAACACTTATTTATGTTTTGCCTGCTATTCGTTTTGTCTGCTATTCGTTACAGCTGACCAAGCACAGTGGGCCTAGTGTTGCAAAAGTTGCGGCGAAATCAAGCTAGTATATAGCTATTGCCATTATCGCAGTCTGTTTTGCATCTTCTTTCAAACAAAATAACCGACGCATGTCTGTGTGTTTGTTTGTACTCTATCTCTTTTCAACTTTATTCAAGCATGTCCGCAAAGAGAACAGATAAGAGCAAACAAAATTCTTTTGGGGGCAACATAAATTTGACAATGCGGCCAGATGGTTTCAAAGCACAAGAAATTATTTTGCGCTTTTGCTGTACGGCAGCTCTCGCTGCTTATTTATTGTTGCAATTTGACTGTTTCTCATAGAATTGGCACAACTTGCGGCTTGTTGCTGTGGGGGCTGTGCTCTCTGGACGGTCATGGCTTGTTTGGTTTTATTTGTTTTTTCGCTCACTCTCACCGAGCGTTTTTCGCAAGTTCAGACAATCGTAGCGATAGCTGATCGTAATTACGTTTCACAGCAGTTTCTTTTTTGACGTCGTGTTCTTGTCCCACACCCACAAGCAGAGCAAAAAAGACAGACAAACCAACAGAATCACAACATAATTGAAACCAACAACAAAGATTAGCAGAGGTGGGCGGGGCGCAACTCGTAGGCGGATACGCGTTAAACTCATTCATAACATAACAATTATAAATTGTTGCGTTTTATTTTGTTGCTTTTCGTTAGTTTGTTCGCTAGTTAAGTGTGTGTGTGTGAGCGCTGTCAAACGCTCGGTAATTGATTAAACGCGTCGCAATTAAGTGCGAAAATTGTCCTTGTGATGACGTCAACGCTGAGTGCTGCGTCGTTTGCCAGCAGCGAAGAAGATTGTAAGTGAACCAACTCGGAGGAATGGCACACCCACTGTAACTATTTAGTCGTTCAGATCCCACTGAAAATTTTAGCTTTGGCACAACATGCCGCCAGTCACAGCTGTTTATAGATTTTTTTTGCACTTTGCAGCCACACTCGCGAAGAACAACAGGCAGAAACGAAAGTTTCCAGGCACTGATGCGGGTCCGACAGGCAAAAAGGGGCGTCCCAGCTCGGATATCACGGCCAATGTGAAACTACCACCGCACGGGTATCCACTGGAACATCCCTTCAATAAGGATGGCTATCGTTACATTTTAGCGGAGCCGGATCCGCACGCGCCCTTCCGTCAGGAGTTCGATGAGAGTTCCGACTGGGCGGGCAAACCCATTCCTGGCTGGCTTTACCGCACGCTAGTGCCGCATGCAGTACTCCTGGCGCTGCACGATCGAGCCCCCCAGCTGAAAATCAGCGAGGATCGGCTTGCGGTAACCGGTGAGCGCGGTTATTCGCAAGTTCGCGCCACTCACTGTAAGAAGCTGAATATACCAAGATTGCAATCGTAGGTTTATCTAAACTTTTCGCTTTGGTTGCAGCTGTAAACCGCGGTCGCTGGTACTATGAGATCACTATAGAGGAGATGCCGGAGGGAGCCGCCACACGCGTCGGTTGGGGACGCGAGTATGGAAATCTACAGGCGCCTCTGGGCTACGATAAATTTGGCTACTCCTGGCGCTCGCGCAAAGGCACGAAGTTCACAGAGAGTCACGGCAAACACTACAGTGAGGCGTACGGAGAAGGCGACACGCTGGGCTTGCTCATTGACCTGCCTGAGTTGCCAACGATAGACTACCTGCCCAATACGTTCAAGGATCGTGTTAGTTTAACATTCGGCATTTAATTTTGAAAGTTATTTATTTATTATTGCAAACTATTTTTAACAGCCGCTGGTTAAATTTAAATCACATTTGTACTACGAGGACAAGGACAAAATAGCCGAGACTCTCAAAAACCTGCACATCCTGCAGGGCAGTCGAATCGAGTTCTTTAAGAATGGCCAGTCACAGGGAGTTGCGTTTGAGGACATTTACGGAGGCAGTTACTTTCCGGCTATTTCGATACACAAGAGCGCCACAGTCAGTGTGAACTTTGGACCAGCCTTTAGATATTTCGAAGTGCTTGGGGAACGCAAAGCAAAGGGCGTAAGTATTACCTAGATGTTATTGTCTAACACTTGTTTACATCTCTTTCTTTATATGCACTAGATCAACGATCGCGTGGAGGAACTTATCACAGAGCAATGTCTGGCGGATACGCTCTATCTAACGGAAAACGACGGGCGTCTGCGTCTGGACAATATGAGCCTATAAGCAAAAGGTTTTTGATTGCTATAAAAGCGGTTGTAGAAATGCGTAGAAAGTAACTAAAAACCTAGATAGGCATCCAAAATGGGGACGTATATGATAAAGTCTTTACATAAACATTGAAAGATTATTTTAAGAAAATTGAAAATAATAATAATGTACATGTTTAAAAGGTATATTATGTCTAAACAATTGATAGGTAATATGGAGGAGATCATGATAAGACTATTTCCACAGTTACTAAACGAAAACAGGATATAACAATTATTGCAATTTCTAATATTATTAGGTAGTGAACCATCTAAATGATTATAAATTAACTGTCCGATCTTCAATAGCTTTATTTTTAATCGCTACAAGTAAATGCCCAGTTTAGTTCAAACTTTGTTGCTAGTTGTTGTATACAATATAAGATTTGGCTACTTAAAGGCTTTAAATTTTGAGGCACTGTATGGTATGTAGAAGGCACTATTGCTGGCAAACTCCGAGCGTGGATGGTGAATTGCCGCCGAGATGGAACGTCCCGTTGAAGGCGTGTTCGAATTCGTCGTGACGTGTTCCATCGCCAGGCTATATTGCCGCGAGTTCGGCACATTGTAGTCCGGGCCGTGGCGATTAGGGGCCAAAGAGAATTTGTTGCTGCCATGTCCACCACCGCCACTGGAAATGCTCTGACTGGATGTGGTAGCAGTCGTGCTAAAGTCCCTGTGCCGATTCAGTGAGGGCAACACAATTGCATGTTTGTTGTTAAGAAACCGGCTGGCTGCCATGGGCATATTCCAGGCTGATCTCACACCTGCTTGTTGTCGTCGCTCCGCGCTGCTCGCGTATGTCAATGCCGCCGACTTGGGCTGCTGTTGCTGCTGCACCTGCGTCAGCTGGACAAAACTGCGGTTGTTGAGCAACCCGCGAAAGCGCCGATTCGAGTCCAGTACGTTGAGTATCGGTGGCATTCGCAGGCGCGAGCGCGCCACAGAAGCCGATTGAGGTTCGATTGGTACTGGCGTCTGCAGGGCGTGCTCACGCCTACGCAATCTTAGCGCCACGGACGTAATGTGTAAATCTCTGTCGAGTATGGCTACGAGATTTTGGGCTGGGCGCAGAAAATGGCGCGTGGACGGCAGCGGCCGCTCGCTTTGACGCGCAGCTGTTGGCGTCAGAAAACCATCTTCCTCCTCGTCCACGTCGTTATAATCCTCCAGAGAGTTAAGGCTTAGATCTGATATAGAGTCAATGTCGCCTGATTCGTCGGGAGCCCCGTTGCCGCGGCTGCTGTCAAAGCTTTGCCGATGCAGCGGCTTCGATTTGCGAACTAATAAGCTGGGAAATTTGTGCTGCCAGTCGGCGATTTCATTTCGCAGCTCGGTCTCCAACTCCGGCAGGGCTTCCTCGCCACTTAGCATGCGGTCAACACGCTCCCAATCCAGTTTGTTCTTTTTGATGGCATCATCTGCCCAGGGAATGGACCCAATTGAGCTGCGGTCGATGCTGCTAGACGAGTATGGCACATCTTGCAAGAACTCCGAGTCGTCGTCCTTGTCAGCGTCTGGCTCTGGCTCATTGTTTGTATCGCCATTGTCGTTGTTGCTATTGTTATTGTTGTTGTTGTTGTTGCCGTCGCAAGGGTACAAAGCCTCATCATCGTCTTGAGAGTTCTTTTGGCCTTCCCCGGAGGTATTGTATCGTTTCTCTGCTCCGAAATAGTAACGTCTAGCAGACATTAGACCATAAACGGGATCTGCAAACTAGTTGTGCTAGACCCACAGTATTTAATATTGGGCAAAGAAACAAAGGATGTGAACGTGCCCTTAAAATCGATGCCGCAATATGTTGTAGCGCAAGGCGGCGGCGGCGGCGTCGACATCAGCAGCGGCGACTGACAATTGTTGTGTTGTGGCTCATTCCAGTTTTGCCAGTTATTTATTATCCCTCTTTATTTCCGTTTCCACCCCAACCCCACGACAAGCGCATGCGCAGTTGCAGGATAATTCCGGCTGCCAGCGACTTGAATTGACCAGATGATGTGCAAAGACTGCATCTGATATCTTTAAGTGCATATTTTGCAACCCTTTTCATTTTAATTAACCCCAATTAGTTCAATTCTTCCATTAAGTTTCAAGCTTAAACTGACATACCTTAGCTAAACCGAGCGGAACAAGTTCCAATTCAGGGCGTCGTTTTTATACGTTTCACAGCACTGCCGCCGTCACAGAGACGCAATGGAAACGAGCCATTAAAAAATAGACGATTTTTGCCGGCCGAACGTGTGTGAGCTCTGTGAAAAAGTTGTCGTCGTTAAATTCATTTGATGGAAAATAATGTGGCACGAGGCTCGCAAACAGGAACGCCGCATACGCGGTCTCATCGTCGACTACCGCAAGCGTGCTGAGCGCAGGCAATACTTCTATGACAAGATCCAAGCGGATCCCACACAATTTCTGCAGCTGCACGGCAGGCGCAGTAAAATTTATCTAGACCCAGCCGTAGCGGCCGCCGGTGATGGCGACGCAATCATGCAAGTGATATTAAATACAGATTTCCGTTTAACCATACACACTTACGTATTCTCAGGTGCCAATCTGATTGCGGTATCTAATATGCTGTTTGTTTCCTTGCAGTGTGCCGTGGCAAGGACATCAGGATAATCTCATCGATCGCTTCGATGTACGCGCACATCTGGACTACATTGCGCCCTTAGCAAAGAGCACGAACGACGGCGATGGTGATGCGGATATGTCGGCCGAGGAGCGCCAGTTAAACTACGAGCGTTATCGCATATTGGCCCAAAATGATTTTCTCAATGTGAGCGAGGACAAGTTTCTGCATCAGCTCTATCTCGAGGAGCAGTTCGGTGCGAATGCGCAGCTGGAGGCGGAGCGAAGCTTGGGAAAAAAGAAGCAAAAGAATAGCGGCGGCGGTGCCACGATTGGATATTCCTACGATGACGCCGGAGAGGCACCCACAGTGGCCATTGGCCCCCAGCCCTTTGCAACAGCTTCGGCAACAAGCAGCTCAGCCGCTGCAGCCGGCGAAAAGGCTGAACATTCAGATGAATCGGACTCTGATATGGATATGGATGTATCCATAGACATTGGCAAGCTGGATACAGCTCAGGCACATGAGCTGAATGCCTGTGGACGCAATTATGGCATGAAGAGTAATGATTTCTTTTCGCATCTGACAAAGGATGCGGACGAGGCAGATGCACTACGAATTGCCCGCGAGGAAGAACAGGAAAAGATGCTATTAAGCGGTCGAAAGTCGCGTCGGGAACGTCGTGCTCAAAAAGAGCGACGTATTGCGAATCGTCCGTTCAGTCCGCCCAGCTATGCGGCCAAGGAGGATCAGGGCAAAAATAAGGACAAGGACGAGGACTCAGAGTCTCGCTCGCCTTCGCCAGCTGAGGGTGGCGGCGAAAAGATAACCTACATTACCTCATTTGGTGGCGAGGATGAAATGCAACCGCACTCCAAAATCACCATTAATTTGACAAAGCCCGGTCAGACACTAGGCGAGTCCTGTATTAATGCAAGCAGCGGTGCAGCTACTGCAGCTGCTTCAGTGTCCTATGCACAAAAAGTCAAGGATAATTTGGACAAACTAAAGCTAATGAACGAGACGACGAAGCGGAGCGGGCGACGCCGCTCACGCAGTAAATCCCGCAGTTCAAGTCGACGGCGTTCTCGACGTCGCAGCTATCATCGTCGCAGTCGCACGCGCAGCCGGAGACGCAGATACTACTCGAGAACGCGTTCCCGTTCTCGCTCGCCGTCACGATCTCGTTCGCGTTCCAGTTCCTGGCAGCGCTACACTTCGCGGAGCCCTAGCTACAAGCGGTCGCGCAATCGCTACTCGTATTCCTCCCGCAGCTCCAGCGCGGGCTCCTATACAATGTCGAAGAGGCGACGCTCGCGATCCCACTCTCGTTCCAGTCGACGCAGTCACACGCACTCCCGCGTTAAAAAGGTAGCTACGCCGCCTGCTACACAGAAATCCATTTGCCTTAGCACCACGACAACAACGACAACGAGCACAATGCTGTCGACAACGGCGACTGTGCCACTCAAGCAGCTACAGCTACAGAAGCAACATTTGCAGCAGTTGTCAAAACCCGCAGATCAAATAGTTGCACCAGTGCCCATGATTAGCTATCCATTGTCTTCACGCGTTCTCGGCATGACAACAGCCACGACAGCTGTAAGCAGCGTGCCGCCGGCGCTTCCACAAGTGAAGGAGGCGCCACCGCCGCCATTGAAGCGCTACTATGGCCGAAAGCGTGGAAACGACACGTCCTCGTCGGCGGAGAGCAGTGATCCAAGCGATACGGAAGAGGACGATGGCAAACAGCCAGGCAAATCTCTGCGCAGAGAACATGATGACTCCGAGGAATTGGATGTGGATACTGCGTAAGTGACGGCAGCTGTGTGGTAAAGTAGAGCAACCAAAGTAGCTTCAGGTGCACTTTCAGGCGAAATGAACATCCAATCAATTTGGCAATGGTTTTAATCACCATATTATCTTGTCTTTCAGCTCGGAGCGCTCGCAGCCATTGATGTCGTCATCCAGCACGGGTAATCAAACAGGCAAATATAGTTCTGCTACCGAAACCAAAGTCAGTAAGCAAAACCAAAGTGTCCCATTGCCTCATTTAACTGGAGTACACCACAAAATTTCACGCCACTACCTAAAAAGAAATTCCAAGTTAAACGCAATCTACTATGCATATAAATAACAATCTCCTCCAATATCCCAGACGACGACACCTTATATACCCATGCAGAAGAGATAGTTATTATTTATTTGAAGCTAATCCGTTAGTTTAAGATAAGGCAACGTTTTTTATCAAAGCAATATTTTCAAAAGAGTAGTATGTAGTTTTATATAGGATAAAATTAATCTTCCAAATTCTTTATTGGGTCTGCAAGAGTTTTATTCTTCGGAACACCGAATATACCTGTTTAACATGTATTTATGGATAGCTTTAAAATCAATAGTCAACGTTGAATTGAGCTAATCTGTTGAAAATTGTTACTGTTCATTTATTAATGAACCCACTAGGTATTATAGATTAGGTGCTCTCCTTTACATAGATGCATATTCAACAGAATTTTCTGCTCTCTTTGTACTTTAATTTATGTTTCTCTTTTTGTTGCAAAAGCTTTAACGCAACGACGCTTTCGACTGAAACCAGAACTGACTCCAACTTTCAACTGAGCACACATTATTCCAATGATTGTTAACTAATTTTTGATGACTATTACAGGGATCTGGTCAGCCAAGTGGCAGTGGACGGCCCAATCTGCGAGAGCGGCTTAAGCGCAAGATGCAAAACCTGCTAAACAGGCAATGTAAGCCGCCGAGTGTATTGTGAAGTTCATCAAACACAAGCGTCAGCATCAAAAAACGGGAGTTAATACCAATATGTATTTCAGATAAGGCCGATAAGCGTGCAGAGATTGAAAAAACCGAGAGGGAGCGTCAGCTCCAGCAGGAACGTGAGGATGAGATGCGCGAGCTGGCACTGAAACTTCGCCGTAGGTGAGTAATCAGTTGTGGGTGGCTTTTGGCAAGCCCTCTCACATCTCTTTATTCACAGGCGCCGCGAGTTGCGACATAAGTACGGAACACCATCCAGCGGCAAGCTCTCTGACAGTGATGTGGAATCGGCGGACTCGGAGGCTCCAGCCCGCGCAGGCAAAGCATCTGCTCGTCGCAGTAAATCCCGCAGTTGCAGCCACAGTCGCAACAGAAGGCAACGATCTCGATCGCGCTCACGTAGTCGACGCAGCAGCAGTCGCGTGCAACGCAAACGGAGATCACGCAGTCCAAGCCGAAACAGAAGGCAACGATCCACATCTCGCAGTAGAAGGAGCAACAGTCGCCCAGAACGCAAACGGAGGTCGCAGAGTCGACGTCGCAGCGGCAGTCGGGAGCGCAGACGTTCTCGTAGCCGGCGCAGCCAATCCCAGTCGCGTCGACGGCGCCAACGGGAGCGAAGCATGGAGAGGAATCGCGAGCGGGAGCGGTATAGGCAGCAGCACTACGACCGCACGCATAGCGGTCGGGAGCCAGAACAGCCACATAGCAGCCACTCAGGTGGCGGAAATCGGGGACGCGTGGTGATTTCGGCGCCACCGAAGCTTAAAAAACTGGTTGACTACTAGCACGACCAACGTATACTAAAGAAATGATGAAAGCGATATATTCACATCCATCGGTTATGACTGTTCGTTGTTTAATTGTTTTTAGGCATAGGCATATTTTTCTATTGCAATATGCATTGTTAAATGTGTTTGTTCACACTTTTGCTTGAAAATAAAAATTTCTATTACACTTATTCATAAAATATCAAAATATATGTATTTGGTAAAAAATCAGTCTCGCAGCGGGAAATTAAAGTAACCCAAATTTGTGAAGTCAAAAAGTTTTCTTGACTTGTTGTCTGCCTTAGGTTTTTTAAGGCAAGCTAACTTTTGGCTGTTTTAAAAATAAATAAATTCAATCAAATCAATTTGGGAGGTCACTTATTTAAATTTTTAATAAAGTCATATAAAGAATGCAAATGGGGTCCAAAGAAGTAATTTGATGATGGTCTGAAACATGCAAAATTAAGTTCTTTGCATAAAGTTTCAAACGTCACCTCGGTAACATATTAAAGGGTGGGTAAAATAGAATTTTTCACTTAAAATAAATTAAACGAAAAAATAATTGTTAACTCAATTCGAATTTACGTGCAACTAACGTGATACATGTACTATATACACTGCCGCTCAACTGAATAGGCTCATAATTTCAGATGTGGGAATTTGTCCATAATTCCTAAGCCAATATTCCGACTTAAATATTTTTTTTGTTTTCTTTAATTCTTAAATCATATTAGAATAAAATGCTAAAGTACGATTTTCAAAAACATTTTATTTATTTTTTCTTCTGAAAGAGTATCAAAATTAGTGACTTTTTTTTCGTTCATCTGAATTGGTTCAACCTATAAAAATTAAAATTATCTAATAAACTTAAGATAATTTTCATATTTTTGGCTCTTATCTTAGACTTTAGTGAATTTTTAAAGTAATTTTAAATTAGTGTCATAATGAGTGAATCCTCCGTTGTTCGATTTAACTTCAAATACACGATCGGGGAGCAAACTATACAAATTTTGCAGTATTTGCAGCGAAATTGTTTTCCATTATATTAAGGTCAGGTGAAGCAAGTCCACCTTCTGAGCCTTAATCCACTCTTTTACTACCCTAGCTGTATGAATGGGAGCGTTATCGTGCTGGTAAGTCCATTTCATAACGTGAAAAATATTGGAATAATGAGGAAACGCAGTCTGAATGATAGATTTGTAGGTTTTTTCGTTTTAAATGATCAGACGACGAAATCACACGTTTAACAGTAGACACACTGGCTGTAACACCGCAAATTTCTTTAATTTTGGGTGCTGACAGATGGGAATTGGACGCAGCTCGCACAATATGCCTCCTGTCTGCCGCAGAGGTGGCGTGTTTGACTCCGCCTTTCATGTTTTTGCCGTATTCTGCCTTGTTTCTTATAAGATTACTAACAACATTTTGGCTTCGTCCAATTTTTTGACCGATTTTACGATGGCTAAGACCACTTTTATAATAGGCTTCGATTTGCCCTCTTTCATACTCGGATAATTTCTCCCCGCGCACAGTGGACGGTCTTGTATGGAGAAGGCGGCCAAAAATACTTCCAATAGAGATATCAGCTTGAAACTTTTATTTTTTTATCGGGATAACTTTTCTTTTTTTCGTCTACAATGCTGTCATAGCATGGTAAAAACTCCGCGTTTATTGTTATGTTCATAAAATTTCTTATTAGCA